>JAKUAA010000029.1:0-139229 GCA_030579055.1 Candidozyma chanthaburiensis
CTGTTACGTGTGATCAACTTGCACCAAGCTTTGATATAGCATATTTCATTCTTTGTGAATGTCCATTCTAGGTGTTCTGTGAAGCGTCCAGTCTTTTCAAAGAGAAAATCTGTCCAACGTAGTTCTCCATATTTCCAAATCGTGGCTTTCTCATTATTTTGGACAATCTTAACCGTGTGATGGAGCATCTTGGCTCTAGTGTACTTATTCCACCATTGTGGACTTTCTTCAAGGGTGCCCGCTATCACTTTCGCTCTGTGACCCAAAAGCTGTGTTTTAAGCTCAATGAGCCCATAGCCACCTTTCCTCGGCCTTGCATAAAGTTTTTCCTGGCCCACGCCCCAAAACGTACGCTGAACTTTATCATCAATTAACTTAAGCTCTTTATCAGTCATACACTGTACCAAGTCCCTGTAGACTGTCTTTGAGCTGACAAACATATTGGTACCAATCGCACGGCTAATATTGTCAAGTTTAACGTAGCCATTCTTGTATACCATGAAGGGTAGGTATTTGATGAAGTGTTTCCAATCTATTCCTTGTAGTGATAACCCGAGATATTTCATGTCTTCTGTTTCGATGTATGTTTGACTGTATGGTAAAATATCTTGTCGCAAGGTTATAAATCTTTCCTCAAATCCTATCAACTTGGACTTGTTAGGATTGAACTTGCTATTACTCACTTTTTCATAGTCGTGGATTATTCGTGCCACTCTCTGATAATCTTCCTGATTTGCTAGGTATATATTGACATCATCTGCGAACGCATGATATCTTATTTGGAAAGAATCATAAAGGAATTTGTTTTACGGGCATTTCCTTCCATTGATTCTAACCGTTTCCCTCCATAATTCAGAGGTTCATTGAAGAAGAAACAGTTCCAAACCTCGTTCCAACAAGCATAATTGTACAACAAAAAGCTTTTCTACAAAAATAGAAGAAAACGATCATTCAAAACTCAAAAAGAAAAGTGTACTCCGATACGGGGAATCGAACCCCGATCTGCTCGGTGAGAGCGAACTGTGCTAGCCATTACACCATATCGGATTTGTTGTGAACGATGAGATGGTTGTTTTAATATGAAGTACAGAAAAATTAATATATGCAGTACACCAAACAGACTTAAGCAGCGACATGAACCAACGAATAGGCATAAGTAAATGCTTTTCTTCATTTTTCGGCGTATCGGGGCCAAAAGTTGGAATTAAACTGCTGTAGATAGCCTGATTAACACTTTGTAGTTTGAATTTAAATGGTTTTAGGAAAAGATTCTAAAAATAGAAATAGACTTCAAAGAGCTGCATCTAGTTTACCCACCAGCTTATTTCTGGCAAGTCGGTCCCTTGGCCCAGTTGGTTAAGGCGTGGTGCTAATAACGCCAAGATCAGCAGTTCGATCCTGCTAGGGACCACTTCTCTCAGGGCGTGTGGCGTAGTTGGTAGCGCGTTCGCTTAGCATGCGAAAGGTCTCCGGTTCGAATCCGGACTCGTCCATTTTTTTGCGATATCTCTTTTTGCAACCACTCAATTTCACAATTCACTTGATGTTTCTTCACAACTGGCCCCAATGGCTCTGCTGCGAGTTCTGGTGCTTCTGCACGGCGCCTATCAGTGCAATAACCGCAGGAACCTACGTGTACCCGTTTCAGGTTTGTACGATTCTATAAAGTATTGAATTTTTCTAACACCTCCAGGGCATTGTGTATTTTTTTAACAACCCCAGCATATGGCCGCTATACGGTTCGATAATCGTACCGCAAACGTTCTTCATGTTGGCCGTATATGCTGCCATGTATCTGGTGGTCTATCCGTTCTATGCTCTTCTTTCATTTCTTGCATTTGGCCCTTTTGGAGTGATCAGTGCCTTTTTCACAGTTTTGCAGTACTCCAATATGATCCTGAATTTCTTGATTTCCGTGGTCTTCATGCCAGGCGCCCGGGATTTGATCTTTGACGCCGTTTTGAGCCGGGAAGGCCAGGCAGAGTTGGTGATCCAGTTGAAGCTTCGGCGTAAAACCCACAAACAGTGCATCGAGAAACTCAAAGTTGCGGTGGCCTTTCTTTTTGAAAAGCTCCCTTTTCTCATCTTCCACGAAGTTCTTATCCTCTTTGCGGGCATGATTCCAGCCGTAGGGCCATGTCTTGTGATTCTCATCAGAGCACCATGCAAAGGCCGTAGTCTCCATTCGAGATACTACAAATTGAAAGGCTGGGATAAGCACCAAATCAGGGAGTTCGACATCCGCAACAGGGGCAGTTATATGGGGATCGGCGTGGCAGCACTTCTTCTTGAATTTATCCCGTTCCTGACGATTCTCACCTTGTTCACCAATACTGTGGGTGCAGCCTTATGGACAATTCACTTGGAAAGCCAGCTAGTACAAAAAGACGGTGTCGACACAGCCAAAACCGGCAGCAACACCGCCTTCGTCACTGGAGCTGAACTTAGATCTCAAGAGGAAACCAGCGTTCTCGTTTGACTTGATTTCACCTGTTTCCTCGTTGAACACCAACGTGCCGAAAATACCAAGTTCCGAGAGAATGTCCTCGTTGTAGACCTGGCCGTCCTTGATGATCTTGTTCTTATGTGTTGGCGGGTGAATGAGCTCCATCAAAATATAAGCACCCCACTCGGATTCATCTAGCGCCTTCAAGTGGCCGGGAATATCTTCCTTGTAGACGTTGTTACCGCCTCCTTCTCTCTGAGGCTTCAACACGAAGTTCTGTGGCTCCTCGAGTGCGAGTCTTTTGGCTTCTCTGCCTGATGCTGTATCGTCCAATGGATGAATCTTGACAAACGTCGAAAGCAAAAGGTCTAGCTCCTCTTGCGAGGCGTCACCCAAGATCTCCTTCACACGCGAGGCGTCGGTCAAAACCTGCTGCACCTTCTTGGAGCCCGAAAGCTGTGTTAACAAGGAAGGACACTTGATCGCTTTAGATACTTCCAAATGGAGCCTGGCATCCCATGTTTTTTCGGGGTTCACCGAATAGTCAGAGGGGGCATAGCCCGAGCGGTAGTAGACCACAGAAACCTCGTCCATGGTTGCCTTTATGTATAATTTCCCGTTCTTGATGGTGGTCTTTTCCTTGACTTCCTCCAAGGTCAGCCTGTACGACTTGATTCCGTGATTCTCGAGTAAAGCGTACTCAATGAGCCTCTGGTCGAAGCAATTGCGCTCTCCAGGCTGCACCACAAAGAGAACCACCGTTTTTTGGTTTTCTTCCTCGTCATTGTAGAAAAAGTTGCCTTGAGCCAAACCCTCAGCAATTTTAACTATAGATTCCGACACGGGTATCTCATCTGCTTGGTAGTACTTCAATGAGTAGTCGTTATCGTAGGCCCCGCTTTTGTTGAGGTAGTTGTGAGCAGCTCCGACTTTTGTAGATAATCCTCCAAACGAGATACTCACGGTGTTGAACTCAATCTGCTTGACGGAATGGTCCGTCTGGTTATACATGTAGTCAGAGCGAAACACGCCCAAACTCAATGGCTGGGGCAACTCCCCGTTGCTGGCTTCCACAGACTTTACGTATGTTTCGTATAACTTCCCTGTGAATTCCTTATCGAAATCGGCCAAACTCTTGATCAAATCGACGAGCCAGATTTTCTCCTTCGACACAACGTTAGCGTACAACTTGTTAAACGTGGTCTGGACCTTCATGGCACCTTCAAACAAGTCCCTAGGGAAAGGTGTAGGGAACATGGTGATTGGTGCATTATTAGCTGAATGGAGTTGCCAATTGGGCGGGTACATAACAAGGCCGTTGGCGAGCGCCCACTGGCTCAATTTCTCAACAAGCTCTTTTTCATTGTCTGCTGAAAGAGCAGGAAAATCTTTGTATGACATGGTTTGGTGGTTGGTGTAAGGAAATTGATAACGCAAATGAATCTGATATGGGTGTGTGCAGGTGTGGCTGACAAACGGTCAATGAGTGGTGGGGTTGGATGAAAAAGAATGATTTTAAAGGAGTGAGAGGGAGTAATACTTTTAGATGTGGTGGTGGTGTTTGAATGGTGACTGAAACGGAGATGTGTCGTGAGGAAGTGTGGTGTAGCGAAGTGATAGAAAGATAAGTCAGACACTTAATGGTGGAGGTGGATTTTTAGAATCTTGAGTAGCTTTGGCTTCGGAATCTGAAGAATTAACTTAAAACATATTCACTCTTGAGATAAGCGGCAGGGCGCCTCCAATTGATGAATCTGATCGGCTGCAAGGTAAAGAGCTTTCGCTGAGAAAGTCGATATACACTATTTGGGGTTCCTGAATCAGAGTAAGAGTTTCTGTTGTGCTCCCATCTATTATCTTTTTCAACGGAAAAATAGCTTTCAAAGCAAAGTTTTGTACTCGTGGTCATTGAGTTTGTGTTTACAAGGCTAGCTTCCACTCTTGTGACTGAAAGGCTATAAAAGAAGCCGAGGTGTCAATAATTATTTTGGGGAATCAAGCCAACTTTCATGCAATCAAAGGCCAATGCAAAGCTATTGGAGTGTTTGTGAGGTGAAAGCAAGGGCCATAGCCGCAAAGCTCGTAAACGCTAAATGACCAGAGAAGTTACCACATCCTACTCTAAAGCAGAGAAGCCACTTACGGCACTTTAAGGAGTAGCTCCTCTGCAAACACTGACCTCTCGTATTAAATCTGAGCTAGTTGCCTTCATGTTTTCCCTTGGTGCATAATCAGGCATCAGACAGTGCCGCACAGTTGTGTCATATACTTGACAGCAAAGTACCCAATATGAAACTTAAAGAACAGCAGATGCCGCATCACGGTGTTTCAATGGACAATGATCGAAAATAGACGACATTGATGCTCTCTATTTAACTCGCATTCATATTAAAAAGTCCTTTCAAAGATCAAATGCTGCTGCATATTCAATAGCCAATTGGTAATTTGGCAATTTCTATGCACATATTTCCCTAGACGTATAGAAACTCTATACCGTTGGAGATTTGAGCCACATGCGGCAAATCTGCTCGCTATGGATTCAAGGTCTCTGGTGTTTTTCTCAACACAGGAGACAACTCGATCGAAGTAATAGGCAGCGGAGAGGCAAGATTGCGGATTAAAACACCAGCCTTGTATAATCCTCTTTTGAATTGAACCTTTGTAGCTGAAATTGGTGTCTCGACTTCATGGCTGTACCGTTTCCAAGCAGATTTCTGCCAAGAAGATGCAGAGAAAGAAGGGAGCTGCTTTTATCTCAATGGATCATGCTGAAGAAGATACAATTTTTTCAAAGCAGACAATGAGAAGCTGTTTGATGCAAGAGGTTATGCTGGAAGAGTGCGTAGCAGACTTCCCTTGGGGCCAAACAAGACACGAGAACACAAATCGTTATAAACTTACCTACTTCAAAAACCAAGGAAACTATTCAACTCACGCTGCCTGGACTAAGATGAAGCTATATTTTGCAGCCATTTGTGCACGGACTGCATATACCAACACTGTCCTTCCCCATTTATCGTCTGGGGCCTTGGTACTGGGCAGCTCATCATGAAGCAGGCAGCTTTCCGAACAGAGAGAGTCCATAGAGCTTCATTGGTTCTACCCCAGCACTTGTGTACCTTGCAGGGAGGACTGTGTAACAATTCACGTGACCACAGTGACTGCGAAAAGCTTCACCAACCTGCACATAAGTCTGGAAAAATCCTCCACCTCCAGCGAAAAACTCAAATCTGAAAAACCTCTTTTACACTATACAACAGAAAGTATGTCCGATTTCCAACGGCAGCAGGCCAGGCGGTGAAATGATGTGTCCAGGCGAGACTCTACCTCTTCATGAAATTGCGGCCGTTCAGCGGTTCCTACAGCAGATTCTACAGCAGATTCTACAGCAGATTCCATACACCCATTAAAGCAAATGTTTAAAAGTCCATCTACCCCAGAAGATCCCAGAACGCTCTTCAGCTTAATGAAATAATACCCCACGCCCCAAAATCCCATTCAATCAATCAGATTTGTCTACAATTGCCCAGCTCTGCCCAATCCCAAATCCGAATACTAACTCCAGTGAAATACTTAGCTGCTTACTTATTGTTGGTCAACGCCGGTAACACCGCCCCAGGTGCCGCTGACATCAAGAAGGTCCTTGAGTCCGTCTCCATCGAGGTCGAGGACGACAAGGTCGAGAAGCTTTTGGCTGAGGTCGAGGGCAAGAACGCCGAGGAGTTGATCGCCGAGGGTAACGAGAAGTTGTCCTCTGTTCCTACTGGTGCTGCCGCCGGTGGTGCTGCTGCTGGTGGTGCTGCTGCTGCTCCTGAGGCTGCTGCCGAGAAGGAGGAGGAGGCTGCCGCTGAGGAGTCTGACGACGACATGGGCTTCGGTTTGTTCGACTAAGCGTATGGCTGTACTATAATGGATAATATTGACAATTGAGGCAGAAGCCACGGTGGTGGAGCTATGGTTTGTAGAGCTGGTGGATACTGTAGAGACAACTGTTATGTGTCTATTGCACGAGAGCTGATGAAGAGTTGGTTCTGGAAATGCATCAAAGGGGAAGAGACACTGATCCTGATATAATCTCCAGAGATGCTTGGCTTCAATGAGGGACTGATAAGTCAATGGCGAGATCACTTAGAATAATATTCTCGAAGAAGGCACCAATTAGAAAATGGCAGATTTCATTTCCTTGATTCATCTAGTATATCTTTAAGGGTTCTAGTAAGCGTTCAAGAGTTTTAAGAGTCAATCAAGAATTATGTTTCTGTTGAGCATGCCCAACGTCTCGTTCTTCAAGGTTGAGCAGTGAAGGAGATGGCGGGGTAAGGTTGATGATGCCATAAACAGTACTTTATTTTTCCTTGACTTGAAGTTTGTTTCATAAGGGCTTGCTATCACAGAAAAGGATTGTTTTATTATGCTGTGTTGTAGAAAACGTGAAGACATGAAGGAGGATAAAAGGATGAGTGATTACATCGGGATTAAAGGAGAGTCTATGATTGATTAAAGAGCAAAACCCCACATTAGTGAATAGCTGAGGCCCTAATGCAATACTAATTGTTCTAATCGGTTTGCATTCCGAGGCATAGAGGCTTCAAGCGTGGGGTTTACCTTTAGGAATATCTCTTTCCTCAAATGACCCAAATGACCCTTCTATTAATGACCTACTCAAGTTGACCATATATGCTCATGCTCACGCAGATACCGCTGCGCTTAACTTATTCCTTTTTCGATATGCATATCTGGACTCTCGAGTGTGGAGAGATCCTCATACAAGCAACGAGTCAAGAGTCGAAGATCTTCTCTAGAAGACCATGCCAGACAGCTGTTTCTCTCTATCCTGCTCAAAGCTCATCAGCCTTGCGGGCGGCATTGGGGTTGCCAAAGATGGTATGGCGAGCTTCAAGCATAAACTTGTTGAAGGTCGACTCAGCATCGCTCCCCCTTTTTCTTTTTTCGACCTCCTCTGCAAGCCAGGCGACAAACTGCTTCGTTGGCTTGAGAACGCCCTTTTCGTGGAGTGAGGCAAGGGCCCTGAAATACAGTTTTAGCTGGGACTCAGAAGCAGTTTTGGATTCCGAGAGACTCTGCTGTATATACTCCGAGATCGTTTTATCTGAAGTTTCTGCCGCTACCGCCAAGTTAAGGTCCTCAAAAATCACAGCAACTCTGTCTTTGGCCTGCTTACCCAAATCTGGGAAAACCGAGATCAAATCACCGACTCTCTGTTGAGCAAAAGAAGCATCCGAAACGAGGCCCTGGAAGACGCCGACTATACGCTTCTGGAGAATGTCACTAGTCTCGGTTTCCTGGAGCACTCCTAAAAGCGTGTCCACGAAAAGGGAGGGCTGGTTCTTCAAAACGTTCGTCACAGCCTCTGGGTTGTTTCTCAATGACGCCGCCAAAACGCTGTAGCACATTTCCTTGACATGAGAATCGTCTACCTCGAGAGCTATCTGGTGTATTTTCTCGAAAACAGCTGAGTCTTGGGTAAGTCTGACACCGAATTCTCTATCATGGGCCAAATCCACAAGTGTTTCGAGCGCCCGTTCCACCCTGCCCAAGTCCATGTCAAAAGACATAACTTCCTTAACAGCAGAGCCAAAATCATTGAGTTCTCCCTGGTTCACAGTGTTTCTTTTGTACTCCTTCTTCTGATTCTTGTATTTTCCCAAAGCCTCCTTGATCTTGGCCTTGACCGCCTCTTGCTCCTCCTCCTCCTTCTCGGTATCAACCACAGCAACTGCATTGTTTTCTTCGGTACCATCGAGAATCTTCGCCTCTCGCTGATTCAGCTCCATGTTCAATCGAACATGTAGACCTGGAGGAATGTGCTGGCCTTCTTTAACAATTTGCCACTCGTTGGTGGGCTCAAAGATTTCTGGGTAACATTCGCCACCGTTGCAGATCGTATTTGCTAAGGAGGGAAGAAGAAATTGGGAAATCGTCAAAAGTAGCCGGAGATTCATGAAAAGAGTGTGGTGCTGACTTGGAGCTTATCGTGGGTGCACGGGTGTAGGATAAGCTTCACAAGAAGGTGATGTAACGTAATACTGATCTGTTTGCATTTTGTTTAATGTTTTTGGTTTGGTGTGGCTTTGAATTTTTTAAAGATAACTGTTCGAGGATTTATCGCCAAGTGAGTTTTTGAAGGTGTTAATCGACTACGCTCAGGTGAATAAAGATATGCGTTCTTTTGAATGGTGAGGAAAGAATCGTAGGTCTTCTCATGCCAGGGATGGAAATCGCGTGATGTTGAACTTCAATTACAAATAAGTAGGCCAAGTTCAGTGGATGTCAGGTGGATGAGAAGTGACTTTGCTGAACTCACATCTAGTAAGTGCCAACCAAAGGAAAGCCTTGAAATAGGCACAACTATGAAGATCAAACAATAGGCGTATCACAAGAAACAATGAAAAGAAAAAAAAAAAAAGGATCTCGCAGAGGCCGCAAACCCCAACAAGGAAATTCTTCCAAAAAAGTTTGTTAAAATTGATATCCAGAATCATGGTATGGCATCTTCTCCCATGAGGAGAAAGATTCTTAAATGCAAGAAGAGGTAATGCGAACACTGAAAGTCTTTCAATAAGTGTTTCCATCAAACTTGTTGCAAGTGAGTCTCGAAATTCCTGTAATGCATGCTTCTAGTTCATAATTGCAACCGAAGTATGAAACGTTTGTCTTTTGGGGAGTAAAACTCGTTCTATTGCTCCTACCACAGCTAAGTGCCTATAGTATATCTGCTGCTCATTATGCTATCAGATTTATATAACTGATGGTAAATCACCTTTGAGTATTCGCCACACAAACACGACTGATCCTTTACTCTTGGCCTCTATCCGTCATCATAAAATTATAGTGTATTGGATAAATCTCATATCTTCCACAATCTTTAGAAAAATTTCTTCTCTTATTTGACTATTTAGTCTCGCACTTGCACGAGGACTCTTTGGAGCAGGTGCACTGAGCACAGGTACAGGTGGAGCATTTGCAATCGGGTGTTGGAGCCATTTTTATTTGAATTGTGATGTAGTAAAAGAGAACATCAGTCGGACTTACCGTCTTTATATATCCCGCGAGCGTTTTTAGCGAAAACTGAGTGCTTTTTGCGTATGAGTGGTTTATGCCTCTAACGTACCGCAAAAAAAACTCACGGCTTACATTTGCTGGAGAATATAGCCAGGGTCCAGTAAGGAATAGCTTTTCCAGTTGTTCCACTTCATCATTGGATGGTTCACAGTATGGCTGCGAAATCGATTGCAGGTTCGCGAGGTGAACGCCATTGCTGATTGTGGGATAATCAACCATATCCAGCCTTCTTTTAAAATACTTAGGGTTTTTGAGTCTCCATTCAGAGATCTGCTACTCTATCAAAAAATCATGTTTATTTGACTTGGACTCAATCGGTAGAGTGACACAAACGATCCGTGGTCATCGAAAGAAGTTTACAATCAGAAACTCCCAATCTCACTTTGACTAATCCTACTTGTCAAAGCTATTCTGGAGATGAGCGCTGGTAATTAATGTGGCTCTATATGTACCATGCTGTCTCTTTCTCGTTAATGCGGCTTGGTGGGGCTTAGATGCTCGTAACGAGCTTCATATACATGACGCAGCAAGAGGCTGCAAACGAGATTCTTCCCCAAGATGATATGAGTGCTCATAATGGTCTCACGGTTTTAAGGGTGTTTCTGTGGTTTCTTAGCATTTAGGCAGGGACGGTGCCAGCGTTCTATTTTTGAGACATTTAAGTACCGAAAGGTTTCAATGAGCCTAAAAGTCAAGTTTGATGATTCAGGGAGTTGCACTTTCCTAATTTTACCAACAGATATGTTTTTATGTAGTCATAGGAGTTCAATATACAGCTATTCCGGCTACGCATTTTGTCCCGTTATGGTCACCATTAAAAAGGAGGACACACGAACGGCACTCCCTGTCATTAAACATCTTTTGCCAAAAATGCACTAGCAGTAATTCAAATTACTATCCTCTTTGAGAGAAACCGGTTTTTCCTCCATCTGCTAAAGATGGTGTAATGAGCGGTGAAAGGTTGTGGGCTAGTGCCCTTGAAGCACTCAATTGGCATGTAACGTGACAGTTGCAAAATAACACGCTTCCACCCATTGGGCCGATTTCCATGAGGCAACTCAATGAAGCAATTCCGCTTTGAATAGGAGATTGTCTTGTTTTGAAGGCTAAAAAGTGCCCGCTCTGGCCTCTATAAGTGTACTATTTCATGATGCACAATAGCTCATATAGCGCCTCGAACTCTCGAACAACTTGATCTATCCTGGCTCCTGAAACCCCGATAGTACACAGAAGTGAAGGCACTATGACCATGATAATCCAAGAGAACCACTTCTACCGCTCGCAGAAGCGAATCAACCTTCAGACACAAAACGACTGCCTCACCACTTCTCCGTAGGATCCTTCTTGAACGCCTCATAGTCGTCCCAGCGAAAAACACTCAATTCCGTCTCGTTCTCCACGCCCAAGTCCCACAACAGCGCCGTCTTCTCCACGTTCTTTTCTCCCCTACAAACCAAAACGTCTCTTTCGTCATCGTCAAAGTTGATCACCAAGTTCATCGACTTCGTCTTGTGTGCGTGAGTGTACACCTTGAGCGTGTCGTACTCGACATTTCTGTAAGGCCTCAAGGCGCCTGTGGTGTTGACAATGTCAATAACCTGGTCAAGGAGTTCAGCTGGGGTTGTGTTCTTGAGGTCCACAGAACGCAAGATATGGTTTTTGACGTTTCGATAGGGGAACGACTTGATGATACGGACGGTGATCACTGCATCTGTGGCTGGACGCACGTTGGATGTGAGCGGTTCGTCCATGAGTAGTAGTTGAATCTGGTGATAATTTTCGCACGCGATGATATTGACATGGGTATGGAAAGAAAGGCAGGTTTTTAAGAAAGAAAAAAAAAAAAATAAATACAATAAGTGGGTTGAGGAATGTTATCTGATTCGGGAAGAGATTTCGTTGTATTTTCTGAGCGGGCCACCGTAGCTTATATCAACGCTTAATACAATCATGAGATATTGGCTGCAAAATGGGTATGAAGGGATCGATATAAAGTCATAACTGGTAGGATGATTGACCAATCGTACTCCTTGACTTCATTGAAAAAGGCAATTCAAGTTGCGGGTGGATGGTACATTTTGAATGTAGTTTTGCCCGACTATGAATCATATTGAATTCTGAAGGGCAGTATCAGTATAACATTTCAATAACGGGCTCTTTGGCACATGCTCGAATTACTGTTTACCATTTAAAAAGACGATTGTAAAAGCCGAAGCTACTTACCAGAATTATATTACACATCTTGAGGTCAATACCTTCCATAAACCGTCGTACATTCATATCATACAGAGAAGCCGCCTTGAAGCCGCTCCACAAACTCAGCTAAATCATAGAGCTTGTTATACGTGCCCGCGAGCTTCTGCTCCATCGTCAGCTGCACTTTATCAAAAAGAGCCTCCTCGTTAACCGAGGCGTTTTCGTCCAGACCATATAAAGAAAACTCGTCGCTTTCGCTGCGATTGAGCATCCGCCTGGAAGGCACCAAAAGAATAAATTCCTTCTTGTCGCCTTTCGGAAGCTCTGCAAGACCATCTATGAACTTGGTCAAATCCGCATGTGTGAGATTCAGCTTATTTTGCTGTTTGGCCACGATACTCTTGAACTCTTCAAAAGCCATGGTTTGCTGTGTGGTTGGCGTTTTGGGCGTTTCACAAACGTCTAGAGTATCTAGCGAATCAACCAAAATACGTAATTTCCGGGCATTGTGCTTTGGTTTGAGTACACTAAGAAAACGATCCATATGCTGTTTGAGCTCCATTACCAGGGAAAGCTGGTCCACGTAATTTTTAAGAATTGGCTGCACGGGCTCTTTGCCGAGACAATGCAAATGGTCTTCCAAGGTGACCAAAAGGGTATCGATATTGGCCACTTTCGAGCCACAAAGCAGATCCAAAACCTCGAGCATTTTCTCACCCACTATGCTCTCCAACTCTTTGAGACACTCTAGGCGAGTGGCAATGGTCGACAAGGCGACGTTCTTCTCTGGCTGGAACGAGGGAATGCCTGTTTTGGAGAGGTTCACCGAAACGGATTTGAACAATGTCTGGATTTCGGGAAAGTCATGGTGCAAATACGTGGGCATAAGTTGAAGCGAGAAATGCTCGTAGGCAGTCAAAAGGTCCACAAAAAATTGGCCGAACATTGATATCTGTGCATATTGCGTTCTTGACGAAAGCTGGTCCTCAATTCTCGTTTTCTGTATATCCCCACAAAAAGCGTCTAGCTGGAGGGCCAAATCCACAGGCACAATAGTCAGGCAAAGCTCTTCATTGAGGTTGCTGAGCTTGACAATATTGGCGTTGACCTGATCCACAAGCCGTAGAGCTTTGGCCTCATAGGAACGTTTAGCTCTCAGGGCCTCTAGACATAGCTGGACAAACTGGCCGAGGGTGTTTGAGTTTTCCAGTTCTTGCTGAGCCACAACCGGCGGGTCCAGCATATCTGGGGTTAGCTCGAAAAACGTGTACCACTGGAGAAGGCAGAGAAGAATGCTTTTCTCGTCTGGAACCAACACATTGAAGTCTTCCAGCACCATGAGCTGGGGGATCTGCAATTTCAGGTCCGCCTGCGAGAAGACCGTGTCCAAATTGGCCACGGGCGTGCTGATCTTGAATTTATCGAAATCCACAAGTGCGTTCGGGAGGTAGTAATCACAAATGGCTGCAAAGATTAGATCAGGCCTCAGATTTGTCTGAAGCGACCAGTCCTGGGAAAAATTTGTGATTTCCGGAAGCACGCAAGACCGGCCGATGGAGTTGACCCAACGGAGAAGAATCCGCTTGATTTCCGTGATCAGGTTTCCCTCGTTGGCTATGGAAATCAGGGTCAGTGTAGCATAGACGAAAAATGTCCATATTAGACCGAGTATTAGCTTGAGGTCGCCGTCGACGACATTCTCAGCACTAACAGAAGAGGTGTTGATCTGGAGTATAAGCCGGCAGAACTTGAGTACATCATCGATGTTTTCCACCTTCTGAAGAGGTAGTGTTGGTTTCTTGTGAATAGGCAGGAGGATGTACTCGGAAGTGCCGCATTCCTCCGCAATAACGTTGACTAGCTTGGCTAGAAGAAGCCCGTCGTTGAGGTCCTTAGTAAGGTCTTCCACAGGTTGTCCGACCTTGGATCCGACCCATCGAGCCATAGCCCTGTGTTGGCTGTGAATCCAGGACATGGCGGAGTTGAAAAAAGATGCTTTTCTGGTTCAGTATACGCAAAAGCAAAATAGGCCCAGGTGGCCAGGCAAGTCAAATCGTGGGATGGGAAGAAAGACGTGGTTGATTTATTCCGATTGAGGCGTGCAAGTGGGACATTTTTGAGAGAGCTGGGCCGCACTAGATGCGTCTGCGACGTCTCAAAAGCGTGCCAGAAATGTCCCAAACAGTGCTGGCTCGCATACTACTCGCGTATCCACGCACGCGCTAAAGCGCGCCTTGAAAGATCCCAGGCGAAGTCAAAAATGTCGTTAGGCTGTGGAGTTGGAATTTGGTGATGTGGGCGAAATTTAATACGGATCGAGAATATGAAGTTTTGGTCTCAGACAAATGTCGCTGGCCAGGCCACACGCGTTCATGGGGTTTGAGATAAAGTATGAGCGTTGATCCCAGGATTGTAGAGTAGAGGGAGTTAACAGCATGGTAGCATTGAGGCAGAATCAGAGAGGCATTGAATGCTTAAGTGCAGATGATCCACGAGAGCTGGACCGCTTTTTTTTTTTTTTTAAATCCACGGTGTCGGCTCCACCGGTTCATGACTGGAAATATCCCTCACGAAAAAGAATCACAAAACGACCGTGTTTACTTTTGGTGGCGTTGGAAGATAGGAAATGCACGAGATTTAAAAAGCTATCCATAGTTAGAAATGCCTGGCGTCTGTGCCTATGATCTGTTCTCAGTGTGGGTGCTATAGCTAGAAAAGGCCAGAAGGCTAGAAGGCCAGATCTATGAGTCGAACAAGTGGGATTTTCACACTTCGTAAATCACCGCTTTGTTGTCGTATTGCCTTTTCTCTGGTCGTCAAAACAGGCGCCTTTGAGACAAAGAACCCCAGCCCATTATTGAATGGCTGGATGATTCACGATTTGCAAGACAATACAGGACCAAATATGAAGATAAAGCAAACAGGAATCATGTGGGCAACCTTTTGATGTGGGGAAGACAGCACTGACAACAACTTGGGTAAATTGGGAGAACAGGTGATTAAATGGAGATATGGTGGGCTATACTCTTAGCTTTAAGTAGCAGTCGTATGGAAGACGACAAGGTGAATGTGATATAGACGCAAGAGAAGAAGGAAATATTCAGGAATATTGGCCAGGGGGGTTCAGTGTCCTTAAGTGGAAATGACCAGCTCATAAGAAATCGAAAAGGACATCCAATAAGACTAATTGGTGAGTGTTGACACATTCGTAGTCTCCAAGCTTGACACCCAGCTTTTGCGAAAATCGAAAGCGTGAAATTGACGAAAGGAAGAGACAGAGAAGAATGGTCTTTTTTTTTTCAGAAGATTATTATTCTAGTATACTGGTCACTTGGAGTTTTGATACCTCGCTGCAATTGAGCGGCTGTATTCTGTATTGACGGCATTCCATCAAAAGCGTTCTCAATACTCCAGGCTATTCATTAGTGAAGGCTGCAAGCCGCTAGGTACCTAAGCTTCACCCTTAAGTCAACTTCCCGAACTCACAGCACCCTAAAATTCAAAATCAAGCCATGGCACGATAATTAACCGTTTCTATATCACTAGAAACCCCAAGATCTGCTCCAGCCTGCCACTAATACCCGTCGATCTCCCAGGAGGCCAAATAACCAACAGCCATTCCAATTTCACCTCGCTAAACTTCCTCCCAATCTCTACACCCCACCAGATTGAGTCATTAACTAGAAAGCTGTAAATCGGCCCCAAAACCGCTGGCCGACGCTTTATGATTCAAGACTTTTCTAAAATCGTGCCCAATGCTGCTCGAGCGGATGCTTCTAAATCAAACTGAAGAAAATGCATTCTGAGACCTTCGCATGCCAAAACCACATCCAAAATCACCCTTGGATGGAGAAAAAGGGATGCGCAAGGGTCTCCTTGGCGGTGGGACGCAATTGGTGGTCGTAGGTCAACAACTTGTCGATCAAGTCCACAACCTCGTTCGACACCAACAGCTGGTTTTCTCTGTTGACAAACGCCGACCACGGCTTCCTGGGGTAATTGCCCAAAATGCCGTCGTACTCGGGGCTCAACTTGATGCCGTACTTGTTCACATAGGCCATGAGCGGCTTGGTTCCCAAGACCTTCGCAATCTGCACCAATTGGTCGTTGTTGGAGTCACCACGGAAAAACGGCTCTTTCTTGAATATGATTGCCGCAAGCATGCACCCCACCGACCAAAGATCCAAGGAGTAGTCGTATTGCTGAAGGTTGATGAGCAACTCAGGGCCCTTATGATACCTGGAGGCGACTCTGACGTTGTAGTCGACGCCAGCATGGTAGAACTCGGCAAGGCCCCAGTCAATAAGCCGCAAAGTCTTCGTTTGCGGATCAATCATGATATTCTGCGGCTTCACGTCTCTGTGTATGATACCCATGGAGTGAGAGTAGTCCAAGGCAATAAGGAGCTGCAGAAAGTAGTATTGGATGTCGGCGATGGTGAACTTGTTGTACAAGATACGGAAATCGACGTTGTTGACGCTTTCGAAAACCAAGGCAGGAATCTTGGAGTTCTGGTCTCTCACGATGTCCAAAAGCCCCACCACATTGGGCCCGCCCGTCAAGTTCTTCAAGATCTTCACCTCACGGTAGATTTTCTTCATTTTCACAGGCTTCAAAACTTTGATCACACACGGCTCGTCGTTGATCACATTGACACCTTCGAAAACCTCCGAATACTTGCCCCTTCCGATCTTCGACACGATCTCGTAGTTCTTGATGTTTCCCCACTCGATCGTGTGGGACTCATAGTCCCAGTAGTCTCTGGACTTGTGTTTGTTAGCGTCGGCGTAAACCCGGGCCACCGAGTACACCTTTGGAGATACGTTCATCATGATGATTGAGTAGATGAGGTTTCAAATTCATCGCACTATAGTGCAGTGCAGGAGTCACATACTGGGATGACTTTTGGGGGCAGTTAATATTCTTTTTTGTTTTTGTTTTGTTTATTTTTGAAAGGGCTGGGATAGTGGCGGGTCTTTGTTCTGTTTTCTTTGGTTTCGTTATAGGTGGTTTCGCTTGTGGCGGTGCTATCGCCGGTTTTGGTCTGTGTGCTTAATTGCTGCAAATCTGGGAAGTTGCGAAAACAGCTGGGATTTGAGTTTGACGATGAGGCGGAGTTTGGCTGCTGACGGGGATTCGTTGAATTGACTCTTTTAATGCTTTTTACTTTTGTACATAGATTGATAATGTCGCTTTTGTCGATTCATGTTTTCTACATCTCTGGATCATGCTACTTTTTCGTCCGGCTTCTGACCTCGGAAGAAACACAAGGCTCGCGTAGGATCAATCGGGAAAAAGCGGGATTTTGAGATTCAAAATCGACTTTCTTGCTCTTGTTGAAAATCGCCATTCTTCGTTTTTGGCGGTGGCACTCGCCTCATCTACAGCTCACTAGCCACAAGCAACTGGTGCGATGACCTGGTGATCTTTTGCCTTTCAGAAGTACAAGGAGGTTGTGAAGGGATTCCGCTGGAGAGTAGGTGGACGCAATTGGAGGAGAGAAGCGAAAAGGCAATGATGAAGATGTTGAACGGCTGATCTGGAGAAACCTGAGGGATTGGGAGAATTCAGTGAAAATGATGGAATGAGAACTCAGTGGAGACGATGGAATTCACTAGGAGCGAGTGAAACGGGCTCTTAGATCTAAAGCTCGTGCCCCTGAGTGAGCAGATTCTATTGATCTTGTCTTTCTGAAGGTAATGCCTCCTCTCCTCTATCGGACATTATCAGCACGAAAATAGTGATGGTGAGGCAGATCAGAGCAGCGATTAGTCTTACTTGCCTATGCCTTTATCTTGTCTATGGAGATTTTTGGCTTAGTAGCTTCGAATTGTTCGGTCCTCTGCTTTGGGACAAGTTGGAAATACGCCATTTCATGGGGCGAAGAACCATCCTGGAAGAAGTACAATCCATTTTTATTTGTAGCGCTGAGGTCTTGGCTTCAGAAGCATTCGTAGGTTGACCGAAAAGGCCACCACTGTCCTCAGATCCAGCAGATCCCCCAGCCATATTATCCACCATTATAAGCTGTAAACACCCAAAATGAACGTCCACTTTAGAATTCTTTTTCCAATCATATTTTGCTGGTAGCCTTGAATTTGCTATACGTCCACCTTGAGATGTTTCTGGGTAGCAGTGAGCTTTCCTTTAAGAGACTGTAAAGCCCAAAGGCATCGTGGACCTAATAGATGGCCAGGTAATCAGACCAACACACCAAAGTTTTCAATCTCTGTGGCATTTCATAAATCTCCACAAAAAAACACTCCTGATAATTCCTCAGAAGCATTGCCCCTAGATTCTAAATCTACTTCTGTTCCGCATTTGTATGGCTGCGAAATCATCAACACTCAATCTCAATACTCCTCCCTTCTTCTCCACTTCACCACACGTACAGCACATACATACATGCAGCAACGACGCCCGTGTTCCCCGCAGTGTCTACTATAAAAAGCCAAGAACCCCCATCCAAAAAACCAAAGCAAAAAGCCAAGCACTCCAACTTCTACGGCCAGTCCAGAACCATCGATGGCAGCTCCAGTGCTGCTTAGCCACGGGGAGACCACTGTGACGGGAATAGAGATCTCCCACGGCGGGAAGTCCAACCTCCGAGGACCCCTCGAGCATGTGACCCTCATCAACTCGCAGAAGGTTCCCTGGTTTCTCGTTTCTCTGGGACCCTTTCCTGTTTACTCCACAGACGAAGCAACCACCAGCTATTTTAGACAGCTAGCTCACGAGAGCGTGGAGCGTCCATATATTGGTCTTCTTGCAAAGTCGGCCGATTCTGTCTACGTGGTCTTCTACATCCATAAGAATAGTGTTCGCTGCTTTTGCATTGACTTCTCTACCTTGGAGAGACTAGCGCTGGCGTCTCGAGCATTTGAAGCATCCAATGACGATAACGTGTATTATCTGGCTCTTCCTGCTCGTTCAGATACCACCGTTTTCGACAGAGTGCTCGAGAATAAGTCGTGTAAGAGAAACCAGTATGTGGCACCGCGTAACCCCAGTGCTACACCACTCTCAGTGGCTCCACTTAACGGAGATCAGATTGCTACAGCCGTGAACAGATTGACTCTTTCAGGACTACGGCTCCGGGGTTTGAATCCACTGGGTTCCAAGGATAGAATCGCAGTCAGGGAATTGTACCAGATGACACGAAAACTGGCGCTATTTGCGCTCCGGAAATTCAAATACGAGTTCAATGGAGCGGCCAATCATGAAGTGAGATTGAGTGACGTCCAGGATGTCGTGGAGCGCTTGCTACAGGCGTATGCCGATGTTGATTAAAGTGGTGATCTTTTGAGGCCTTGTGTTTCCCAAAAAGTGAAGAATAAGGAAACTTTCTTGAGACAGCTATTCAAAGAATAGCTTTACATGATCCCATTACTTGAGCTCAGTGGAGGATTATTTCTGAGAAAGACGAACTCTCAGGACTAGTTGAGATTCCAGCCTGATTCGTTAGTATTAGAGTCTTATCAAGAGTGTCCACATTCCACTTGATCAGCAGATTGTTCACCCCCAAGCATATCCGGACCTTGATGAGGCCGCATTTATTTGAATCCACAGCAATCAAAACGGTTCAACGTTGATAATAACACACTCCATCAGGGCATCTCCTCATCATGATCGATTGGAGGATACCAACTCAACTCAACGACAAATTTCACTCATTGTAATCTTGCATAACATACTTCTCCAGCAATTAAATACAAGATTGCTTCTCACGAGCTCATAGTTCGATTCATTCTCCTTTTCGAGCTGTTCATCCATTTAATCCTCATCCACCCAACTCCTTCTGTCAACTCCCTGCATTCGGCCCTTTTCGATACTCTCCGTCATCCCTCGGTCTCCATCAACAACTCTTCCTTTCAATCCACTCATCATCTCCCCCTCCTACAATCCTCCCTATCTACCATGCATTTGCGCCATCTATATACAATTAAAGACTGGCCAAGTCCACCACACGCGACTGGGCATAGTCGCCGTGACCTCTGGACGAGGCGTTGTCCAACTGGCGTTCCAACTCGGTCTTTCTCTGGATTCTTTTCGTCTTACTGGCCATTTTGCTTTGCACGGCCTCCACCTGGTCCAAGAAAATCTCCCTGTTTTTGAGCAAATAGCCACGTCTCTCTTCACTCAGGTAGTATGCCACATCACGCTTGTGCATGGGTCTGGCCTGAAGAGGAACATAGCCTTTGCGTAAAAGGAACCTATCTGGGTTCAAGAAAGCCTGCAACCCAAGCTTGGTACGGTAAACCGATGTATAAGAATGGCCGGTTTTTTCAACAGCGTTAATAGCGCCTGTGGACGCACGGCTGGCCTCAATATTCAAAGGCACATTATATGTTTCCTTGCCGTTACCCAAAAGCTTCACACCATCCTTGACAGTTCCTGTGACAAGCCCACACTCACGCATGACCCGGTAGTCCAAAAGCTCGCCCTCCTTCAAAGGAATCCGGCCCATTTCCCAGAAATGCTGCACCTTTTCCAAGTTCAAATCGTTATACACCCTCTTATGCGGTCTCTTGAAGCCCACAATGGGAAATCTTTTGAAGTATGGCGTCTGGCCACCTTCGAACCAACGAGGCACTTTTCCTCTTGCTTTCTGACCTTTTTGACCTCTTCCGGAGGTTTTACCCAATCCTGAAGCTTGACCTCTTCCGACTCTCTTGATAGTCTTTGTGGCTCCTTCGAACGGCGCCAAGTTGCCCAATCTGGCCATGCCACGTTGTTGATTTAGGAGAAGCCCCACGGGCGCGAGAGCTGCTCTGGCAGCGGAAAAAAAGCCCATTGTGGTTTGGTTCGATTTCGGTGAAGTTGATTTTGATGTAGGTGAGAAAAAACTCACCGTCGTGCGCGCAACATATCGAGTGTAGTGAACATGGCCAGGCATCTGGCATTCTTTTAGAATTTCGAATTATGGATTTATGGGAGACCGTTACAGTTTTGGAGTTTTCAAAATGAATTAAAGGCGAGGCCTGAAGAAGAAAGTTAAGTCTGGTGTGAATGCGCTTGTTACATTGTCTGGACTATGGACACAGAGTCTGACTATAAAGCTTAATTGAATGATTCAGAAAGACAGCTTATTTAGGTGATGCTTGTGAAATTCACCAAGAAATGTTCCGCTTCATAGCTTTTTCTGCTGAGTGGGGATCTGGTAGCAGTCAACTAGTGATATGAGTTGTGACAACCAGAACACACAATGCAGAACCTTCAGAAATCGCTGGATAATATATTCACATAGAAGTCGAAGGATCATCATAACTTTATTCAACATGAGCAAATCAGAAATGTACCTTTCTCAAGGGAGTCTCCTTGCTTCCTTCTAGGCGAAAGTTTCAACAAGGCACACGAACCGGCTACAAGTTTTATTATTGCTTGCTTCCAATTTCATCAGAATTCTTATTAGATTGATAGGTGGACCAAGTCTCTTGAATGAGACAGAAGCCTAATTTGGATGACTAGTAATTTCTCAATCAACCGTAAGTTCGGGCCAGCTACCTTAATTGGTTTGATGTGATCGAAGCATACTTTCAAAGCACGAATTATATGAAAATTAATTACAATTTTAGTCATTGCAAAACAGTCCTAATGAAAATGAAAATGCTCATTCAGTGAAGAGAGAAGAAGCCATCCACCCTTTTCTTCTTTATTCTCCTGGTGAGCATTTCCTGATAACAAATTTCTTCCCCAATTCGATTAATCTCCCATTAAAAACGACATTACACTCAGCCTACACTTATCTCACAAAATCAATCGTTGTTACAAGTCATTGTCCACCAGGGAATATAAAGACGTGGAAATCGTTCGAAACTAGAAAACAAGAAGATACGAAACTTGAGCTCAAAAATCGCTTAGATCAACTGCCTAGCAGCCTTGTTGGCGGCAGCCTCCTCGGGATGCTTAGCCAACCACTCCTTGTGCTTTCTCTCAGCTTCCTCAGGAGACTCACCCTTGTGGAACTTCATCCACCACTTGTCGTCCTTCTGCTTGGATTTGGCTTCGCCAGCCTCCTCAGGGTGCTTGGCCAACCACTCCTTGTGCTTTCTCTCAGCCTCCTCAGGAGACTCGCCCTTGTGAAACTTCATCCACCACTTATCGTCAGACTTGCCCTTACCCTTCGAAGCGTGGGCTTTGGCCTCCTCGGGGTGTTTAGCCAACCACTCCTTGTGCTTTCTCTCTGCCTCCTCTGGGGATTCACCCTTGTGGAACTTCATCCACCACTTGTCATCAGACTTGTCGTCAGACTTGCCCTCACCCTTGTAGGTGGCGCCATGAGGGTGCTTGGCCAACCACTCCTTGTGCTTTCTCTCAGCTTCTTCCTTGGACTCACCCTTGTGGTACTTCATCCAGTAGTCGTTGTCACCTTTACCTTTACCTTCACCTTTAGAAGAGTGAGCCTTGGCCTCTTCAGGGTGGTTAGCCAACCACTCCTTGTGCTTTCTCTCGGCCTCCTCTGGGGATTCGCCTTTGTGGAACTTCATCCACCATTTGTCGTCGTGTGGATGTCCACCTGGAGGTCCGTGGTGGTAACCGTGGAACTGTTCGTTCTCTTTGATGGCAACCATGGCGTTGTGGAAGGAGTAGCCCTCGTACATTCTGCCCATAGAGAAAACGCCAAACAAAGCAAGAGCCCCGGCAGCAGTGGCAGCTACGGCCTTGGTCTTGCAACCCTTGGAGCGCTTCTTAGAAGATGGCTCATAGAATGGATGGTTCGACTCTTCAAACGACGAAGTGGAGGAGTATGGAGGGGTCGCGTCAGACGACGACGTGTTGCTCTTTTCGTTTGGCAAGGGGGAGTAACTCATTTTGTTGATAGCAAATATCCCATGGGGGGAATTCAAGCCGTATTTATACTGGCTGTCCTCCTATACATGTATCCGTAAGACACCATGCACATCCGATAAATGGTGCGCAAAGTTCCGAAATCGCGCATGAGATCCGAGATCCAGAGGGCATGGGCCAATTCAAATGCCATTCCTAAGAAGGCTTTAAGAAATCGGGTAGTTTTCCTCCTTCCCAAAAGAATCCATGGATGCTCATTCCGAAGAGTATTCAGCCCCGATGTTGACAGCAAAGCGGTGAGATGTGTGTCGAATGCCGAGGCGTATGCAGACTCGCAGAAAGACCTGCACTATGACGAGGCACAACCAATAGCGTCAAATTTCAAATGCCGAAAGTATGGCTCACAGCGCAGCGGAAACGCGCCTCACGCAGAACACTTTTTCTTAGCTTTGCTCCTTTATCTCTGCCATCAGTGCGTCGGCCCGGTTCGGATCCTCCAATAACTGGTTCAATGCATTTTTGTTAAACGAATCATAAAGTCACAGGCGGCTCATGGAAAAGAAGAAAGTCAATTTTACCATACGCTAAAAACCTGGTTTGATGCAAACGTACCAAAGTACATGGACTGAGAATTTGCACCCTCTCATGATCTTTCTTTCAGACTCACTCAGCAAGAAATTGTAAAATTCATTGACACGTAGATGTCGCATTATGTCATGTACATCTCCAAGAAACGATGTTCGGATGTCGTGAGGTTTCAATGACCCCATTGGCTGCTCAGAAGCCAAACCAAAAAAGTGCATAGCCAATCCGTGTATTCCTAGTAATTGGAACAGTAAGCAAGGCATCCAATGGCACTTGACACAAACAGAATTATTCAAAATTCCCTAAATTCTCAATTTCTCTGAAAGTTGTGGTACCGTCTCATAGCCGTATTTGTTGGCGTATAATCCAAGTGCCTTGATTGGGAACAAAAATTTGTATGTTGGATATTCGATGGCACAGCTGTGGTTAAAAACACCCTCGACGTCTTCGAACTTCCACTCACCCTCCAATGATTGTCTTTCCATCAAAAGTTTGATCGCCTTGTCGATAGGTGCTCTGTCAGGATAATCTCCAAGTATCAAAGCAATCACAGCCCATGCGGTTTGAACAACCAATGAACGGCCGGTAGGAATGTATGTATGTGTTTCACTGGCCTTCATAGACTCGCTCCATCCGCCGTCGGCTTCTTGCTTCCGGATGAGGAAGTTCAAACCTTTACGAACGGTTTTTGAGTTTTCGTAAGAATGGCCAACGGTCTCCAATGCTTCTATGGCGAACATCGTAGCATAAGTGAAACAAACTCCCCACAGACCGTACCACAGACCGTCTGCTTCATCCTGTGCCTTGATGATGTACTGGATCGCATTGTCTATGGCAAAGTTAATTTCCACCGGTTTGTAGTCAGGGTAGTACTTGTTGAAGTAGGTGAGCCCCAAAACCGACAGGTCTGTGCATTCCACGTAGGGGTACTCGACCATGATATTGTTGAAGACCTCGGCAGGACTGATGAACTCGAGCTTTGGTGTAGCTCTGATGTGCTCATACGAGGAAAACGAACCAAACTCAAAGCTGCCGGTGTTCTGGATGAAAAGTATACGGTCAACGGCATCTTCAAGGTTTTGCCTATGGATCTTTTTGTCCTCTGGAATCTTGTCGCCCAAGAAATCGTCGTTTTCGACCATGATAATCGCCTTAACAGCCTCAGCAGTACAGTCAGAAACCGTATAGCCCTGAGTCTTTGTACTAAAAGGCCAGGCACCCTTTCTCTTATCTCTAAAACTGCCCTCCTCACACTCCTCGGTGAATTGCGATCTTCTCAAGAACCAGTAACCTTTGAGAATCATATCGTGGTACTTCTTGTACCTGGACATACCTGCCATGATAAGGTACTGACACATGAAAGCAACGTCCCATGTTTGCACGCCGTTAGTGCCCATTACGGTCATTCCCTGAGGTCCATGGAAAAGCACATCGTCTTTTCTCTCCAAAAAGCGCAGGAAGGCATAAGAGTCGGGGCCCTCTTCAAGGTAGGTAATGATCATGTTGAAGCAGAAACTGACGGGCGCAATGCACAAATAGTCTGTATTTTTGCACTCCTTCTGGATGAGTTCGTAAACTCGTTTGCTGCTTTTGCGAAGGAGCCACTTAGGTCTTACGTATTTCTCATAGTTCACCACCACCCAGTTCAAGGAGTCGAGAATCTTGGTATGTGGATAGTATAAGTCCACGCCGCAAACAGTATTTCTGTGTTTGGAAAAGTCAATCTTCTCATAGGGCAATTGCTTGGGCAAGTAAATCTCCTCTCTGATTTCCTCAAGCAAAGGATCCAAAGCACACTTTGACCGATTGGCACTCAAATACGCCAATGGCAAATAAATTGCTCGAGTATGGACCCACCAGCGGCCTGGATGAATTGGCATCCAGTACGGCAAAGACCACAATTCAGGAGGAGCAGGATTGACACCTTCCCATTCGTACAAGCTGAGAATGGAAAGCCACGCTTTTCCCCAATGTGGATTGCCCAAAGCGCCGCCCAAGCTATGGAGCGCTTTTCTCGCCTTCACACAAACAGGGTGGTCTTTGGGGAGGCCCAAAAGACGCAAACACACATAATTGATGGAAGTACCGAAACAGGTCGATTTATCCACACTGTGCAAGCCCCATCCGCCATCGACAGGATGGGCCGTGTTCACTATATAGCGAATCATCTCCTTGCGCAGGGCATCTCCAATGGGCGTTTTGGTGAAGTACGAAGCTGCCACATAACCAATAGTCATAAACATGGGACCCTTGTACTGGCATGCAAAAGTGCCACAGTCTTCCTGAATATGAGACAAGAATTCCAGGCCCTTGGACGCAGCTTCAAAGGGTAATTTGATCTCCAGCTCCGCCGCTGGTCCTGGAAAGTCCATATCCAAGAGGTACTTTGTCGTTTTCAGCTGGGGCTCTTTTTTGGCTTCCTCAGGCAGAAGGTAATGCCAGGTTTCTCTACCAAGCTCGTCGGTACGAAGTCTCCACAAAGACTTGTCTGTACCCTCAAGGCCAAGCTGTTCTGAGTAGTACATGGCTGTTTTTGGATGGGTATTGGGCAGGTTGTAGTAGTTTTAGAAGTACAATTTCACAGCGATTTGGATATCGGAGATGGTGGACTTTTTGTTTTTTCCAAAGGCAGGTTTCTGATTTTCCCCAATTGGGTGCTGGCGTGTTTTGGGAAAAGAGTTTCTGGTGCCTTTTGGTGAAGATGCTTGAAGATATACGAGCGCGTATGTAGGTCTGGGGTACTGAAACGAACGAAGTGTTTAGAGTGAAGATTTCGTGAATTGAAGAAATGGAAATGGCGTTTTGGGAATTCAGGGGTTTTGGTCAATTTGAATGAGGAGTTCTTTTTCGAGTTTGACTTCTGAGGTTTTTGGTGTTCGACTGGGGACTTATGGTACGACTATTCGCAGCCATCACATGGAATCTCGCTGACAGTTGTGCTTTCGTTGTTCTGTTGGGTTTTGGGATATTTGGCTCTTCCAATTGAATGAGCTTTTTGTTGTTTTGGAGATTTCAAAAAAGTAAATATTTTATTCAAACAGTAACTACCAGTCGAGAGCGCTGAGAACTGTTGGAGCGAAAAATCTCTA
Source organism: Candidozyma chanthaburiensis (assembly GCA_030579055.1). Taxonomy (NCBI): domain Eukaryota; kingdom Fungi; phylum Ascomycota; class Pichiomycetes; order Serinales; family Metschnikowiaceae; genus Candidozyma; species Candidozyma chanthaburiensis. Next base: position 26,188 of record JAKUAA010000029.1, read on the forward strand.
GAGAATCTGAGGAAGAATGGTGAAATTTGCTTATGGGGAAATAGTCAGCTGGATTTTGGTTTTATTGAAGGTGGTGACGTTGTATGAGCCTCCTATACGGCTCTTCTCATTCAAGAACAAAAGGCTAACAAGGCTTTCATTGCATCAAGTAGCGAGTTGACAATAAATCATTCTTTTTAGTAACAAAACGAGATGATGTGATGAGTTGGACGGTTAGTTCAAACCGATAGCCCTATACATCTGTAAATGAGCTCCCTAAAAATCTCTTTATTTCGACACGAAGGAAGCAGTTTTCTGTTGGAAGTATCCAAACTCCAGGTGACGCTGGAGCTTCCACAACGCTGCACAAGTGAGTCGTACAAGGAGATTTGATGATATGAAGCAACGCCAGTGCAGCCTCCAGAATTTCCCTTTATGGCTGCTTCTCCAATGACCAAGGCCTTTTTGTTCTTCTGAAGAGGGAGAACATGGCTTGTGTTTTCATCAACACAATGGATTCTCTGGCAGCCTGAGGTACCAACTTGGTGGTTCGTCATCGTCTTTCATGTCCTCAAAGTTCCAGCCGCCTTGTTCATTAATTGCAAGACTCCTCTGACCGCATCCTCCAAGACTCCTGGGTGACAGTGTCGTGAAAAAGAGACATTTCCAAGAGCTTTCCTCTCGGGCCAGGCATCTCAAGACCCAATCCAGCATTAGTGCTATCAGCACAAGAAACTGTTCCGTACCAGTCCGATATGAAACATCCTTCGATACCATTTTCCCCTGACAATGTCTTTCATTATGCGGGCATTCTCACTGCAGTGGACACCGTTTGACCGGCTATATGCTTCCATGTACATTTCAGCATTGGCGTGTTTTTGGACGAGCATGAATGGTAATAAGTAGATTTATCTGAGAGCCCTCTCGGAAATCAGGACATTCATCGTCATACGGAAGTCCTTCTTGTCGTTGCAAATCAAGTGTTTTGAAAATCATGGCGTCTGCTTTGTGGATTCCTTGACAGTATGCCAGGGTCAACAAGCCGGATAAAATGGAAACTCTTCGAAGGTCTCAAAACCCCGGCCACACAAGGGATTTCGAACCATATTGGTATTGGGCCCCATGAGAACGTGAGCACCTCTGGCTCGACACTGTTCACCCATCATCTGGCCGATTTCGTGCATTAATCCAGCAAGTAAAACGGTTCCCATAGGAATCCACGCTGTGGGTAGAGAATTGAAAAAATTGGTACCTCTGACGCCATTAGGACCGTCGGTGTCAAGGACGGAATACCTAGGCGGTTGAAAAGTGTGCCATGCATCACGGCCACTCACAAGACTGATTATCTCATGAACGTCAACGGGTTGAGCACGTCCTCGATATCGAGACTTTTGAACTCCATCGCCCACAACCGCTAGATTGCGGAAAAAGAAATCTTGAAAATCCCGGAGCCATATCAGAAGGTCTATCTTTTGTGAATCTGTGCTTCGGTCAAACCCGATATCAGTGCTGGGCCGGAACTCAGATTACGGCTCAACGTACAACCGCTTATCAGAAAATGCCGCAAGTACTCGTGTGGCATATTTTGGCATTTATGACCGGTCGGCTCTTTACCCGATGCTTATCTATCTCTTAGCACCTAAAGGCTATAAGTAGCAAATCTTGCGGTGACGTTGATTTTGATCGCCAACGATTTCCAATGATCCATCTCCCCCATGTCCCGCGGTTCATGCCCCAGTCACAGAAGCTACTTTTGACAGTGACTTGTATAGCAGCAGCAACCAACTCTATTACCATGGGCTACGACACAATGATGATGTCGAGTCTTATTGCAATTCCGCAATTTAGTGATTACTTCGATGTCACGCCTACAGTCAACGGTTTGATGAACGCTAGTTTATGGATTGGATCCGTTGTATCTTGTCCTTTTATGCAAATTATGGCTGACCGCTTGGGACGGAAAATGACCGTTTTGCTAGCTTCTTTGCTCAATTTCGTTGGTGTGGCCTTGCAAACTGCCTCCACTACCAATATTGGCATGTTCATTTTTGCCAGAATTCTCCTTGGTTTCTGTACCGAGTTGACCGGAGCAGCATCACCACTTATGGTGGCTGAGATATCTCCGAAGTCGATCAGAGGTTTCATGGTTGGAATGTACTTCACCTGCTTCAACGCAGGGGCAATCATTGCGGCAGGCATCACTTACAGAACGGAGGATATAGGAAGTACGTGGGCCTGGAGGCTTCCTTCTCTTTTGCAGGGAGTTCCCAGTGCCATGGCTATAGTTCTTCTTTTTGTCGTTCCTGAATCTCCCAGATGGTTGCTTCTAAAAGGAGAGTTCCGGAAGGCTGTGAAAATACTCATGGTCAGCAATAATATTGATGAAGACAAGGCGGAAACTATGGCCGATGAGATCAAATTCGAACTTGAAGAAGAGAAGCAAGATACTCGAGGAGCTTGGCTTATGATGATTCGTCCAAGTAGACCAAACCAGAGACGATTAATCATGGTTGTATCTCTTGGTCTCATTGCAGAATTGAGCGGTACAACCGTGGGGACCTATTACCTTACTGTTATTCTCAAGCAGGCTGGAATTACGGAGGAAAAGAAGCTTTTACAAATCAACTTGATCAGCGCATGCTGGAACTTTGTAACTGCTGTTTTTGGTGCTTACTCCTTTGATTATTTGGGAAGAAGGAAGCAAGCCCTTGTTTGCCTAGTGGGCATGATTATCAGTTTTGCTTTGCTTGGTGCTTTCGTGAAAATATATGGTGACTCTACCAACAGAAGCGGGCAATACGCAACGATATTTTTCATGTTTCTTTTTAATGGGTTTTACAACTTTTCTGTCACACCACTTAATTGTTTATATCCCTCGGAGCTATTTCCCATGAAGACAAGAGCAGCGGGAACAACGGTATTCAAGTTCACCAACTGTGCCTCCGGTCTTGTCGCTACTTTTGTTTTCCCAATTGGTATGGACAACATTGGCTGGAAATTGTACGTCATCATCGCAGGTTACAATGTGGTTTTCTTGCTAGTCGTTTATTTTTTTTGGGTGGAAACAAAGAGATTGAGCTTGGAGGAGATTGGAAAAGCCTTAGGAGAAGAGCCCCAGGTGGTTTCGGCACCTGATTCCGATTCAGTGAGGGTAGTTCACGAAGTTTACGAACCTAAGAAGTGAAAGACTTTTTGTTTTATTAAAATAGACTTACAGATGATTTTTTTTTTTGGGAATGTATCAGCAGGCTGCCTCGGACAAACGTTACCAATCCACTCAAGTCTGATAACATATCGCTAAATCGATTTCACTATCCATATGCATTTATCTGAATGGGACTCATCTCTGAAATACATTCATTAGTACCTCGGACTAGCCTGTGTCTGAAAACATATTCAGAAGTTCGTCTTCAAAAGAACCACTCGTGCAATCCTCCGGATTCTGAGGTTTCAGGATTTTGATTCTAGTGACAGCCAAAAAAGGAAGTACCGAGGTCCCGTAACTGCCGGGACGGAGTCACAGTTTGGCGATACGTCTAGTTGCAAATCATCAAGTAGAACTTTAACGACTCCACCTCAAAGGTACTGCCGTCTCTGTTATCAACTATAACATAGCGCACTAGCTTGCAAAGATACGGGAGAACAGCCATTCCAGGCTTTGCAGGTAAATGAGTGATTGAAGTTCTTTGAAGAGGAGAAGCGTTGATTCCACCAGCTCTGAACTGTTTCTTTTGTCCTCCCAAGAGTCAATTTGGGGATACATGATCATATCTAGAAGAACGGTGAGGGCAGCGTATATGAGGTGTTGAACCACAATCCAGTGACGCCTATCGTAGGACGGAATTGGGGCAGAGGCTCTGGAGATATTCCCCAAAGCAGCCTTGATGCATGTGGTTCTGGTAGACCATGTCTGTTTTCCAACAATAGCCAATACTCTTCTGCCGAGGTCTAGAAGCTCCTCAGAGAGAGAGAATAAAAGCAAGAACCTGGCATAGTCGTGCTGAGAAGTTCGTCATTGCCACATTCTTTTGGTATTAATAAATGTTTCATCACGCAATTGGCTCATCTTCAGCCATGCTTCGAGAGTAGCCTGTGCCGAGTATTGCTCTTCAAATAAGTCCTTTTTGATTAGTGCCAAGTGAACCATGGTTCGCTGGTAGTAGACGCTGGAGTATTCATGAGATGGGGAGCTAGGCAGTGGCTGAAGTAGATCTTAAATGTCGATAAGACTGTTCAAGGTCTGTGGATTCGATAAAAAAGCGTGGTTTGTCCATTTGATCAAGCCAGTCGTTGAGACAAGCGCTTCTTTATCTCGGACGAAAAAGTGCTAGAATCGCCCTCACACGTATCCAAGCCGAGCTTTCGGGCAATATTTATACACTGCACAAGCAACGCTTGAAAAAGATTCACACTGTCGTGGGAGTGGAAACATGTGCTCAATAAGCGGAACACCTCAAATGCTCTAATGTCTGGGTAAGTCATGAACCATGCCCTCCAGAGACAATCTTGAGCTGCAGTGAAAAGTTTGGGCCCCAAAGTTTTTAGTTCCTGGCTAGTGAAATTTAGCTCGTCTTTCAATTGTTCAGAGCCGAAGTAGATACCATTGCAGAGCGTGCCGTGATACAAGGCCATTCAAAAGTAATAGGTCTCTGGGTCGTTCTGATTGGAGCTTATTGGGCGATGTGTAGACCAAGCAGGCCAGGTCTTTCATGACCTGTTCGTTCCAGAAGGTCTCGTGCTCGTTGATGAACTTACTGGGCACCACGGCGTTGTGAATGTTGATGCAGCTGCTGGCAAAGGAACACAAGCAATGAAAAGTCGAATAATCTACTCTGGCCATAACAGCAGCAAATTCAGCGTGGAACAGCGGCCAGTCTACCTCCTCTGGTTCTCCGACTTGAACAACCTGTCCAACTTCATGAAACCAAAGGTGAGTTTCTCCACACAGATGCGAATATTTTTAACTCGTACTCGCTAAGAGGACTGTTATCAGACAGTGCATTGGTGCCTTCTCTGTAATCTCTGTTAGCCACAGAGCCCCGTAGTAGCACTACCTCCCTGTGGCACTCTTTGCCCAATCCCCTAGCAAGACAGTCTTTGCAGGGCAAATCTTATTGCATTTGACCTTCCTCAGACGACATTGGACACTTGCCAACGGTTTTCGTTTTGTTTTGCGTATGATTTCGTTGGAACTGTCGATGTTCTCTGAAGCTTAGCTACTCCTGAAGGCTCTGTCAAGCGTAAGTACAAATTTCAGGATATGGCGCCAGGGAAGCAACAAGAGCTCTTCGAACTAATTCCTTCTAGAGACCTTTCAAGTGAAAAAAAAAAAGTTGATTTAAATTGTTCTTGCCTGCAAGCAGGTTTGCAGCCATTGGAGATAGACTGAAAGAGGGCGCAATCTGAGGGAAAGAGGGTACCATAATACATTTTCTTATATTTCAGTACTTTAAGCAACTACAACTTGTTAAAAGTACCATTTGACCCGTCTACACCCAATATACGAAGAGATGCCAGTTGGTCAATGCACGTGATCAGGCACGTGCCAGGGCATACAGTTTTTCCTGGCCTCATCACGAAAATCAACTACTTCTTCAACCAAAAATGGCCAAAAGAAAGCTCGAGAAGTCGGTGGCGACGGCGCTGCGGACGGAAGCTGGACCAGAGGAGCACCCTCAAGGCGCCAACGGCTCTAAAGCAGAGAAATCCCGGGCTTCGGACGAGGAATCTGCGTCCGACGACGAGTCAGATGCTGAACTCGACGAATCGGAAGAAGAAGACGAGGAGGAGGAAAAGCAGAAACTCAACGGACCACCCAAGAAGAAGCAGAAGGCTCAGGTCACTGCTCAAGACGTCCAGGCAGCTCGTGAGACCGCCGAATTATTCAAATCTAATATCTTCAAGCTTCAGATAGACGAGCTTGTGAGTGAGGTGAAGATCAAAGACTCTCACGTTTCGAAGATAGAGAAAGTCCTTCACAGACTTCACCACTGTATTTCACAGGTTCCTGCCACGGAGCAGCTTACGCTCGAGGAAGCCGAAAAGAGAATCAATTCGAAGAAGTTGGTGATTCCTTTCCCAGACCCTAAACCGACCAAGGTGAATTATAAGTTTGCGTATTTGCCCCCAGAGAATGTGGCTTTGGTTGGCTCGTTTGGCTTGAAAACTGGAATTGCTCAGCAACACGGCCTGGGTATTGATATCTCGTTGGTTATGCCCCAACTGCTCTTTTCTCCCAAAGACTACTTGAATTACAGGGCCTTGTACAAGCGGAGTTTCTACATGGCCTATTTGGCCGAATACCTTCTTGTACTCACGAAGAAGGAGAACTTGCCTGTCAAAATGTCCTACTTCTTCTTGAACGACGATGTGCTTTGTCCTGTGCTCAAGTTGGAGTCTATAAAGACAGACAATGAGGACGATCTTTCTTTCCACAAAACCAAATTCACCATCAACTTGATTGTATCGCTTCCGTTTGGCGTTTTCGACACAAAAAAGCTCTTGCCTGACAAGAACTGTATCAGAGTGCAAAGCGAAGCCGAGGAACTCCCGCCTACGCCTTACTACAACTCGCTGTTGGTGTCCTTGACGACCCACGACTACTATTTGAAATACTTGTACAGAAGCAAGAAGTCGGCTGACGCTTTTAAGGATGCCTGTATTTTGGGGCGTTTGTGGCTTCAACAGAGGGGGTTTGGATCTGCTCTTAATAAAGGTGGTTTTGGTCACTTCGAGTTTGCTGTGTTGCTTGCGGCTTTGCTTAATGGTGGCGGCAATAACGGTAACAAGATCCTCCTCCACGGCTTTTCCTCCTATCAGTTATTTAAAGGTGCCATTAAGTACTTGGCTACGATGGACCTCACATCAGGATATCTTTCCTTTTCCAGCGACTTGGACCAGACCAGTGCTTCCAAATACATCTCCGAGACTGGTTTCAACACGCCCACGATTTTCGACAAGAACGTGAAGCTTAATGTTTTGTGGAAAATGTCCAAGCTGCTGTACCTGTCTTTGAAACAGCATGCTATACACTCCTTTGACTTGTTGAACGACGTCGTGTACGACCGTTTTGACGCCATCTTTTTACGTAAAAGCGGGCCCGATATGTTGAAGTACGACTTGGTGTTCAGGCTCACGGCTCCCGAAGAGCTTCATGATTCATTTGGCGCTTTGGAGAAAATCACCTTCATCACCTTCGACAATTACCTTAAGCACAAGCTTTTTGTCATTTTGAAAAATGCCTTGGGTGACAGGGCCTCTAGCATCGAGATCACCAACGATAAGGTGACTAATCTCTTCCCGCTTCTTAAGCGGAAGCCAAATTCCCAGCACAGCAATTCATACACCATCGGCATAGAATTGAATCCGGACGAGTGCGATAAAATCGTCACCAAAGGCCCAAACGACACGGATGAGGAGGCAGCAGCCCGGTTTCGTTCCTTTTGGGGATCCAAGGCCTCTCTTCGAAGATTCAAGGACGGCACAATTCAACACTGTGTGGTTTGGTCGATCGAGAATAACGAGCCAGTTGTTTCGCTGATTGTCAACTACGTTCTCGGCTTGCACCTCCACCCCACGATATCCCAGCATCTTCAATCCTCCACTAGCAAGTTGAACGCCAAGCTTCCGGTTCCGCTGGTGGCCTCTGCAGCCGGTCAGGGTGTCACTGGAACCACGAACTTCACACTTTTGAAAGAATCTTTTGAGGAGTTGTGCAAAGTGATGTACAATTTGGAGCTCCCGTTGAGCGTCAAATCTATCTTGCCTGCGCTGGCTTCGTTGAGAAATTCTTCTATACTACAGCCGGTGCCGTTTGCCGTTTCAAATCCCGATTTTTGGAACGACGTGGTGTTGCAGTTTGAGAGCTCTTCCAGATGGCCTGACGAAATCAAGGCTTTGGAAAAGACCAAAACGGCGTTCCTTTTGAAGGTCAGCGAGACATTGAACAGAGACTCCTCGTACAAGTGCTTCCTCACCAAAGACAATTCGATCCCATACATGGAAGACATCACACTAATGAATGTGCTCACACCAGGCGGCTATGGCTTCCGTTTTCGGGTTTTGAGTGAACGTGACGAGATCTTGTACTTGCGAGCTGTGTCCAACGCCGGCACCCAAAAGGCCATGGTCCAGAACGTTTACCTCAAATTCAACCAAAAGTACTTGGGTGCCGTGAAACACTCCCGAACAATAAGCATACTATCGACGCATTTCCCCTACTATTCCCCGACTGTGCGTTTGTTCAAGCAGTGGCTTGACTCACAAGTGCTTCTCAGCCACTTTAGCGATGAGCTTGTGGAGTTGATTGCATTGAAGCCTTTCGTGGACTCTGCTCCATACAGCGTGCCCAATTCTGTGGAAAAAGGTTTTCTCCAGGTTTTGGACTTTTTGGCCTCGTGGAACTGGAAGGAAGACGGGCTCATTCTCGACCTTGTGAAGCGTTCGGAAACCGACGAGCTCGACAACAAACTCAGCGACAAACTCACGATCCGGGCTTACCAGGTGATTCAGCTGAATTTTGAAAAAATCAGAAAAACGGACCCTTCGGCGTTGAAGACACAATTTTTCGTTGGCACGAGAGATGACCCCTCAGGCATTTTGTGGTCCAGCGATGTCACTCTTCCTATAGCCAGCAGACTCACTGCTTTGGCCAGAGCAGCCATGCAAATGGTGAAGCAGCAGGGTTCCGAGAAGTCGCTCGAGCTTCTTTTCACGCCTGCGCTCCACGACTTTGATTTCCACCTCCAGTTGCGCAAACTGGAACTCCACAAGCTGTACGGTGTGGTCAAACAAGGTGGATTCAAGAATCTCAGCGGAAACTACACCTCTTTCCCCAGCGACATCACGTCCCGCTACGACTTGGGGGCTGCGCTCGTGGACGAGCTCAACAAGGCGTTTGGCAACGTTGTGCTCTTCTCCAGACGGAAGTGCGTGGGGCTCTACGAAGACAATGTGATATGTGGAGTGTTTCTCCCCACAACCAGCAAAAAATTCCGGGTCAGTTTGGGCATGGACGTGAAGCCGGAGTCAAAAGAGGAAGTCAGCCTCAACAAGCAGGCGATTCTAGACCAGGTCAAGCTCATGGGCGGGGACCTCATTCGCAGCGTTAACACCCAGAGGGTTTAAGTAGGTGCGCGCTCTTAAAAGTGTTGATAATTGGCCCACACCTCATTCACCCCAACATGGACTTTCTGACACAGCAGTATCCCTCTGTGGAGGAAACCGTGGCAAATAACGCCTCCGTGTTATATAGACGAAAAAAGCATTTTCTCGGCAATCTCCGCCAGCTTGTGGACGGCACTGGCTATGTGATAATAGGCCTCATCTACCTCAGAGACATTCTGATGTTTCTGGCTGCGCTCAAAGCGTTCTTCCACTACTGTATCCTGAATCCTTACCCCACGCCGTCGCCCACCATCACGGCCAGCGACTCTACCAAAAAGCGCATGCGCCGATTCATCCTCATTAGCGTTTTCGGTATCAACTTTCTCTGTGTCGTGAAACACATCATTCTCGGGCCGGCCGAGCTGGATGACGGCTACCTTTACGGTGGTATTACTGTGCAGTTTATTGGCGAAAGGCTGCCACAAAGCAAACTAGCCGTGCTTCTTCTCGACTTGCTACTATTCTGTGTTCAGCTCGTCTACCACAGTCTTATGTGCTGCACCGACGATTCAGAGGTGTTGAAAACGACCCCCTTGCTGATCAGCGAAGACGACACGCTGTGCAGACTGGAGATCGAGGCGGACGGCTACAACGGGAACGTTTCGCTCATCACTGTGGATCTCTTCCAGGGCATCGTGGATACTATGGCATACTTTGAAGCGGGACCCACGCTGCTCTGGGAGATGCAGCTGATGGGTGGCGAGGAGGGCCAGCAGCGGCCGAACGTGCTGCTATCCCAGCTTCTAGCGTAGGGGACGTTGTTGAGTGAAAAAGCTGGATTCCACCAAACGGAGGGACGCTACGGCTTGTTGCATTTTGTTGCAAAAACACCTGTTGAACACTTCGTTGCTGCCAATCTCTCTGCTGCTATTTTTGCTGTGTGGATTCGATTGATGTATACCCGAGAGGTTTGGAAGAGATATACAACGAAGGTGGGGCTAGGAGAGCTTGACAGGATAGGAAATTCACAGGAAAGGATTACCACAGGGAAGTATGACGAAAGGAGAGGTGGAATGAATGGATATCCAGAATGTCTGACTAAAGATCAGAAATGTGGATTATGGAGTCAGGCGACTGTCTCTGCCTGCTGGGAAAAGGGCAACTTAAGCAAACCGAGAAGTACAAGATCCAGAAGTGCAGTGGAGGCGAGCAAATTCGTCAAAGGTCTGCTTGCTGGGAGATGGAGAGCAGTACAAAACATGGTCTCTTTAGCGGCCATTACATTCACTCCCCAATCACCTTCTTTTGATCGAAGAATGCCAAGTGCCAACGAATGAATAAGTGCCAGCAAATTTAGCAATGATGTTAATTCACCAATTGGAAATTCGTCGCTACTTCTGTTGTTCCCTTCCATGCTGGTGCTCATGGTGATCTGAGAATTTGCAACCGAAGCTCATACCATAGCTCCCACCTTAGTCCCACCACATACGTCCGATTCTTGACTCCAAAGTTTAAACAATCACCAGCAGGCAAGAAAAATAATTTTTTTCGATCAGTTCCAAAATCCCAAAACTGCATCTCCTCCCCTTTGGTATCGTTGACGTTGAGCCGCACCCGTGCACCACTGGAGATGAGCACACAAGTACGAAAAAATCCATCTCATCATTATCATCCAGAAATGTCAAACATCGTGGGCATCGAGTACAACCGAGTCACGAACACCACATCCACAGACTTCCCCGGTCATCTGACCAATGAGGATCACGCCTGGGACATGGAGAAATTCAAGTCCAAGTTCGACATAGACATTTCCTACATCGCAGGCAGAAACGCCAACTTCGACTTGATCAACATCGACACCTCCATTGCCAATGCCTTCCGCCGTATCATGATTTCGGAGGTGCCTTCAATCGCTGCCGAAACTGTCTACGTTTTCAACAACACCTCTGTTATCCAAGACGAGGTGCTCGCACACAGAATCGGTCTTATCCCATTGGACGTCGACCCAGATGTGTTGGTCTGGCTCGACCCCTCCGTGGATGAAAAAGAGCGTTTCAACGACACAAACACCATAGTCATGTCCCTCGATATCAGCTGCACGCGTAACCCCAATGCCCCTGCTGATTCTACGGACCCCAATGTTCTCTACAGAAACCTGAACGTCTACGCCCGTGATCTTAAGTTTGAGCCCCAGGGCCGCCAAGCTGATCTTTTTAAGAACAAGCCTGTCCAGGCTTGCGATCCAGACATCTTGCTCGCCAAATTGAGACCTGGCCAGGAGATCTCCTTGAGAGTTCATTGCATTTTGGGTGTTGGCAGCGACCACGCCAAGTTTTCGCCTGTTTCTACAGCCTCATACCGTTTGATGCCCACCATCGACATCAAGGAGCCTCTTGAAGGTGCTTTGGCTCAAAAGTTCCAAAAGTGCTTCCCTTCGGGCGTCATTGGTATTGATGGTGAGGGCAAGGCGTATGTCAAGGACGCCAGAAAAGATACCGTGTCGAGAGAGGTGTTGAGACACGACGATCTAGCATCGAAGGTGAAGTTGGGCCGTAAGCGGGACCATTTCATTTTCAACGTGGAGTCCACGGGTGCCATGGCGCCTACGGAAATCTTCCTCAAGTCGGTTCGTGTGTTGAAGAACAAGGTCGACTACTTGAGAAACTGTCCGATCGGCCAGTAGGGAATGGGTCAATCATTACATGTATAATAGATGAAAAGGTATACGAGTGTAGTGGTAACAAATTGTTGGAAGTAAACCCGGGATATTGTCAATATCAAAGGAAATCTTTCAGGATACAGAGTTGATAGATAATGTATCACTGAATATTGTTGTCGTTCACAAAATATATTGATTGATATAGTCAGAGTTGATAAAATTTATCAAACAACAATCTGGATCGTTCAGCAGGCTATGACAAACCTGGGGCAATAATCAACAACGAACATCATAGGTGAATAACATCGGCTACCGTTTCCAAAGCAAACTTCAATCAATGATCAGGCAAATACATAAACTGATTCAAATTATCAATTCGTGTCGAGGAATTATCAAAGAAGGAATCACCAAACGACAAACGAACCAATTGGCCATCTCCAAAATTTAGAAACCTTACCAACGGATAACCCTACAATTTGCAAACGAAGGAACAATTACCAACAATCACTTGACGGTACTAATAGATGTTCAAAATCAATAGGCAGTGGCCATTGCCAATACGATCCATTGAATACATAATAAATGACTACACATCAAACACTACCATCGAACTTTTAGTTAAGTATCACCCTTCATGGTCTGCTATATGTATATTATGTGCTGATATCTACACGAGCTGCTTTCTGGAGCCCTTGAAGAAGTACTGGACGATAGAAATCTGCAAGACGGCCATGCCGACCATAAGAAGCACCTCCAAAATGGAAAAGTAATAAATTCTGGACTCGGTGGAGCGCACGGTGGCCTGGTTTCTGTTGTTTCTCGTTTTGTAGTACTGCAAAGCGTACTTGAGCTCGTCCAACTGTCTGTCGATCTGGTCGGCGGTTTTCTTCATGCCCTCCACGTGTTGCTGGGGCTTTTGATTGCTAGGCGCTGGCATCAGGGCCTTGAACTGGCTCTGGGCGTCACCCTCGTGTTTGATCTCAAAGTCCACCACCTTTTCAGCAAAAGTGGACATTTCGTTCAGGAAGCAGAACTCGTACTCTCCCACCATTTCGGCGTTGAAGACAAAGTCTCCCTGTCTCTGCTTGCTCTCACCGCTAATGACTCTCCCGCTGGGGCCCTTAACCTGATAGTCCACGTCGAAATCACCACCCAGCTGAACTGCAAAGTAGTATCTGACCTGAGTGTTGGCCTTTTGGGTGAAAATGTAGAAACACGCTTTTTCCTTGGCGGGGAGATTGAAGGTCAATGGCGACGCAACAATTAACTGGAAGAATGCCACTAGGGCAATGAACTTGGCCAACATGAAGATGAGGTTTGTGTTTTCAGACGTGTCAGAAATAAATCGTGAGAAGCCAGGTGTATGGGTGTCTTGGGGCAGTACAAGGGACGTTTGGTAAATCACAAAAAGGTTGGGAGTTTTTGATGAAAATAATTATTGAAGATGAAAAATGGTCTATTTAATGGTAAGAAGGAGTTAGGTGGTTCTGTAATTGACGTAACGAGTGAGACCAGCATGAGTCCATCTACGAAGGTTGAAAATTGGCCTGCGTTCGATCTATTCTTGTTGTTCTTTCCTGGGTGGATTCTACTCGGCTCTCTTTTATACTAATGGGATTCAAGAGCACTGAATATTTCATTTGGATTTGTTTTTTCGTATTTCATATTCAAGGTATTGGGATTAGCCATTAAGTTTGTGGATTTCGCAGCCATTATTCAAGGTTTCCTGAAAACACGCATTTCCTTATATTCACCCAAAATGTGGAAAAGTCACCTGAAGTTTTGAAAAGACCAATTCGTGCAAATCAGCCGGGTATTCTTCGAGATCAGGGGTCGTGAGTTCACTGTTCGCGTCAAATGTATTGATATAAGGGTGTTGAAAATAAAGTGTAGAAAGTTTTACTCGTGATCAACTAAATCAATGATTGAAGCAAAGAGAAATAATCATATTTCAAAAAACAGTGAGTTGCTCAGTTGATGAGAAACATATATTAGCCACAAGCCAGTGTGAACATCGGTTGAAAAGTTGATACAGACAATCAGTGGATGAAAAATCCAAAGACACAAAATCGGATCTCTCAACCAAACGAAACATTATTTAGAATACAAATGCGTTGCATCATCACCCCAGCATCCATCTATCACTTCCTACAGTCAACCTCATCAATGCGTAATATTTACAAGTCTATACGGTGTAAACCATGCGGCCAAGCTTGTCGAAGCCCACAGTACGATCTCTCTTTTTGTCTCTGCGAGAAGCACCGTAGCGAAAACCAACATCGCCAGAAGTGGCCTTGGTAAAGCGGAATTGCGTGTAGTCTCCATCCTTTTGAACACCAACCACAACTTCGCTCTGTCTGACCTTGGGGGAATCGCTCACATCCTTGAACTCAGTCAAAGAGTTAAGCGTTTCCTGGGCAGGCTCAAGGCCGAAAATTCTGGCGGCATCCACAGGGCCAAAGGGCTCGGACTCAGAAATAGTCACGAAACGCTGGTGCAAGGTCTTGGCAGGGGTGGGGATTTCCGTCAAGTTATCCCTGTGCTTGGGTGGGTAAAACAAGGGGAACATCTTGCCCATGACCTTGGCGTATTTATCGAGATCCTTGTCGATTTTGTTCTGTTTGTTAGTATGATCTTAAAAGGTTCCGTCAGGAGCAAGTTTCTAACCACGGGTTGGTCTTCAAGACTAATCGAAAAATTTTAAAAGCTAATCTCATCACTCAGAACTCAAAGTGTACATACCTCTGTTCTCCACTGTTTCTCAATGCGCTGTAGTTTCACCAATGCTTCCACACGGGGAAGACGAATGCCGTATTTGTGGGCGATTTCCTGGGCATTGCGGCCCTTTTCCTCCACCTCCGAATATATCGTCTGTTTCAAGTCGTCCAGAATCACCTGGGCCGTCTGTGTGTACTTATTAGCTGGGAATGGCTGGCTCGAAAGGTCTCTGGAAGGAGGTCTTTCTTGCTGAACGCCACCCGGCGTGACTCTGGGAGAGTTTCTCTCATCTATGTAACGAGGCTGGTGACTCTGGGGCGGGTAACAGTACTTGTTGGTGTGGTATTCGCCTCTGATATTTCTTGGTCCAAGGAAACCTTTAAGTTGGCGCTTCAAAGGGCCATCGTGGGACTTTGAGCTTTTTTTAGGAAGGTCCACGGGAACCATTAGATAATCTGCTCTTTTTTTGAAGGTTCGAGCCGCCTGGACCCGAACCACACGGCTTGGTGCAGAAAACATGGTTGTTCTTTGGAGATGGAGATTTTTTTTTACTTGAGGCTCGCGACACCGCGACAATGTCGTCGCTTATTGGGCCATATTGGCCCCGGCGAAAACAGCCAAAGGGAGGTTTTTTTGCCTGAAAATCTGGGTGTGGGAAGAAGGAGGCTTGGGGATTACTATGGCTGTTTTAGATTTTTGGTTCGGCGTTTGGGCATGCCGAGAGGATGGTTGAAAATGGGATTTCGCAGCCATACAATGAGAGTACGGGAGCGGCAACAGAGGTCGGCACATGATGAATAACGAATCGAACCAAGCTTTAATTGGAATGAAAGAATTTTGTGAAGGCACAAGGTGACTTTTTTGTAAATGGCTTGGTTTGGTGAGTGCTGTTGGGCAGCATCTGCGTTCTAGCGGCTTAGGGCTTCAACCAGGGTATGGCATTTTCGAAGTATTGGAGGCAGGATGAGCCTGGAGGCGATTTGCTAAGTTATTTAGATTTTGCCGAGTCGAGCATCTGCTCTGCTTAATGTTTGAAGCTGTAGTTTAACAGCACTTGGAAGTAAAGCTACACCAGTGAAGTAGTTCAATACAGGCTAATGCTACAATAGGGGGCAAGAGAGCCGAAGAGCAAGTATTCTTAACACCTTGGATCAGAGCCGAGGCTTACTGCTGAATTGAATGCCAAGGGTGAGTCAAGAGGTGATTGTATTGTTTGTGGGTTGTGTTGACTGGGAAGCCCTTTGAGTCGCAGACAGACCCAAAAGACAATTCAACCCAATTGGGTTTCATTGGAATTTCAAAGTTGATTTGAGGAACCCAAAACGGGCTTATCTCAAGGATTCACATATCGAGACCGGGAGTAATCTCACATACGAGCAGTTTGCCCATCTGTGAGCGCTCTGCTAATCATGATCAAAGTTTTTTGTTCAACAAATGAATCAAATGAATCTTGTTTAGTCCAAGTATGAGCTTGGCGTCTCACTACGAGAAGTCCATTGGTGTCCCTTGCCCTAGCCTTTCATAAAAACTTGTTCCTTCTTGGACAGAGTGCGTTTGAGTTTTGAGGTTTGGAGTTGGGATTTGCTCTTGACCGGCTTTTTATCAGGATATAAATCGTAGATTAAGAGATTTAGACAATTTTGAAAGGCGCTTTTTATCATCAATTGTAGAGGTGTGGCTCACTGGTAGTGAGTTACTTCCAGTGGGAGCTAGTCGCTGGTGATCTCGACAAGGTAAACGTTTCAAATTTCAGATTTCCTTCACCGACCTTATCCTCCAAAGCTCAACTGATCGCCCCTGTGTAACTCTGCTTCTTTCATCAAAATCATCCATTGCATTTGTCTATGGCGTGTAAGCGTGCATCCATTTGCAGCCAATCGCACTGTCTTCAGTATCGACTAAACCCACACCGAGCACCAAAAGCCGCAACCAAAAGAGCAAAATTAGCCCCTGTTCAAAGCAACTCCATAACTTTCCCAAATTATCGAGAATTCTCCAAATCACCGCCGGGAATCCACAAACACGTACACGTGCCGCAGATCACGCGCTGTTTACGTCCTACACAATCCACCAAAACACCTCTTCTGCAACTGCTCTTACACTATATCTCATTTATGGACGGCCTCGTGACTACGTTTAAGAAACTTCGTGAGCGCGTGTCGCCTCTCAAGGAGGTCAGTGGAAACACGTCCAATTTGGGCGAAGTCTACGGAAAACGCCAGAGTCTGGATCCGTTCGATGATAGAGCTTCCAAGAAGAAACCTAGGGTGGAGCGGAAGGAGAGCACGTTCATTTGCAACGAGAATTTGAGATCTTCAAGACAGAAAGAAACTCGCCAGATTAAACAGAGGGAATCACGGGAAAAGGAAATCGGAGAACCTAGAGAAACAAAGGAGGAGAAGGAGTCAAAGGAAGCCAAGGCCGAGGACGACGACGAAAACGTCACCTTGGAGGTGCTTGAGGAGATGCACAAGCTCGAGGAAACCTTTCCTGTTTTGGCGGAGAAGTACCGGCTCATAGACAAGATCGGAGAAGGCACCTTTTCCACCGTGTACAAGGCAGAGGCGTTAAACGGAGCGGTCTTGCTTGGGTCCCAAATGTGGAAACTGCCACCGCTTCAAAAGGTCATGTCAAAAAAGAGCGGCAAAAAACAGAAGAATCCATTGGTGGCCTTGAAACAAATCTACGTCACATCCTCTCCAAACAGAATCTACAACGAGCTCAACCTCCTCTACATGCTCAGCGGGAACTCACACGTTGCGCCTTTGCTCGACATTTTACGCCTTCACGACCAGGTCTTGGCCATTCTTCCCTACTACCAACATGCTGACTTCAGAGACTTCTACAGAGACATCCCTATCAAGGGCATCAAGAAGTACATGTGGGAACTATTTCAAGGCCTTGAATTTGTCCATAGCAAAGGAATCATGCATCGCGACTTGAAACCGACCAACTTTTTATACGATCCTTTCAAGGGTAAAGGCGTCTTGGTCGATTTCGGCTTGGCTGAGAAAATGCCCCTGTCATACTCCCTGGGCAACACCAGGTCCTCCAACACATGCCCCTGTCTCTCCAAAGACAAGTCAACACGCTCTCATTCGAAGCGTCTCAACATAAAAGCTGCATACCCAAAGTTGGACCAGCGTCCTCCTAGACGGGCCAATAGAGCGGGCACTCGAGGCTTCAGGGCTCCCGAAGTTCTACTTAAATGTACCAATCAGACTACAAAGATTGACATTTGGTCGGCTGGTGTGATTGGCCTTTCCTTAGTGGCCCGCAAGTTCCCACTTTTCAATTCTCCCGACGACATTGACGCCTTGATTGAGATCCTTTTGATCTTTGGGCAGGAGAAGCTCCAAAAGGCTGTGGAGTTGCACGGCTGCGGCTTGGAGGTGAACATGCCATCTGCTGTTTCTTCTAGCTTCAACGGCAATCTCATAAAATTCTTGTCGTCTATTCTTCATCACGAGAACGAAAACGAGAGCATCCCACCCGACAGCGTCATCCACGACACATTAGCATACCTTGACCCCAAAAATCACATTCTAGTGAAACCCACTCTCGAAGCAGACGCCACAGAGGCCCAGTATGACGAATACAAGCAAAAGCTCGATGGCTACACGGATCTCAAACATCTCCTACAGTTGCTCTACAGTTGCTTCAGCATGGATCCACAGAAGCGGTATAGTGCTTCGCAGCTACTCAAATTGCCATTCTTCAGCGAATTGAAGGTGCACAAGGATGACGAGGTGGTGCTCTAGAGGGGCCCTGAGAGCTCCGTATATTAATACAAGGCATTCGAAACATGCTAACAAATAAATTAGTAAATAGCGTGGCTGTCTGTACTTGACACCAGCTCCGAGCGGTCTCTCTTTCGAGAAGATGACGATGTCATCAATGGGTCCTTGAGCTCTTGTCGTTTTTCCGTTGAATCAAGCACAGCTTTGTTCCACTTTCGGTTGAGTTCCGTAATGAGCTTGTTCTGCAGCCTTGTGCTGGCTTCTTCAGGAAGGAAGCTTTGTAGAGGCGGAGAGGGCGAACGGAGGGCTCGAAGTGGACTAAGGGTCTGCGGCGGCGACAGTATATTGTCGTTTGCACTGGGACATGGCCTTTCTGGCCGTGGCAGCGACGGTGTAGGAAACTTTGTATCTGAGCTCATAAGATTCAGAGGAGAACTGGGAGCAGTGTTCAGTTCGAGCAACTCTAATTGAAGATCCTTCAGTAGAAGCATGCGCCGTTTTAGGAACATTGACTGGCTAATGGAAGAGCTCCGGACCTTCTTGCTCGGCGTACGCAACTGGCCCAGGCCCTCTCCATCTTCAGGGCTCATGCTTCCTGGCGATTGTGACTTCTGAGGGCCCTGAGGCCAGACAGCACTAGGCAGTTGTGGAGGCGGATACTGGTGATGGTTGTTCTGATGCTGGGTAAAATGCAGGGGTTGAGTATGCTGGGGAGTATGATGCGAGGGTTGTTGGAGAACGGAGTTGACGGAGGGAAACGAAGCCTCGTAGAGTGATAGAGGCAGTGAGACAGGATCATCGATGCCAGAGGCCAGTGCTGGAAGTGAGAAAGACACGCCAGGCTGAGGATGGGACGTGGCACTCTGCGCAACTGGCTTGGGCTTCTTCTTGTCAAATTTGAACTTATAGTCTTTGTTGACACTTGGCAACGACGAAACCCGCTTTTCGCTCGAATTGCGTCGCCAGCGGGACTTACCAATCTGGAGTTCCAGTTCGGAGTCCTCGTCCAGCAAAACTACGCTCGTGTTGAGTTTTGGGCGGAGCTTGTGCCGATGCGTGATGATATAGTTATCCTTGGCCGCCTCATTGGGCAGAGTTACCCCCATGGAGCTCAAGCTGGCAGTGCTGTTGTTGCGTGTTGGCCTCAAGAAATTGTCGTCCACAGAAATGATCAGATTCCTGGGCAGCTCGAGACTTATGATGGACATGCTGCGCTGGTGGGAGGAGTGGTTTGATCCGACCGAGTTCATGGAGGAGGATCGTTGCTTCTTCACAGGGGGTGCAGCAGGACGCACTAAACACGGACTCAGCGACCCACTTAGGCCCTCAGATGAGTTCACGGGGCTGTTACGCTCCTTGTCTTTCGGGGTTGTGCTCATGACTTTGGTGGTGTTGTGCGTGGGGGCTTGCAGGACAGCGACGCAGAGGCGCTATGCAGTACAGAACAACTAGTCCCTTCGAAAAGACTCTTGAATTTGAACGACAAGAAACGGCGCACAGAACTCGGGGCTCGGTTGGGGCTGGTGTGGTGATGGTTTTTTTCGACTAAAAGGGCGTCTTACGCAATCTCCTGCATTCAGGTGCCATGGAACAAGCTCGCTGCGAAAAGCCTGCGGGCGCTGCGATGAGTGCTGCTTTTGGTGCAGTTCTGTGGAGAAGCGGCGGGCTAGGCGTGGTAACGGCTGTAAATTGGCGTGGGATCGGAAGGGGCAGAGAAGGCTCCACAAATCGAGGGGGTACAAAAACCAAAAAATCGCAGAAGCAATCGGGGGAATCTCACCTCTATATATAGTGCAGGGCGGGGTCCTGCGGCGCCCGAGGCACCTAGCCCCACCAATGTGTCAACCACATTTGGGACAAGACGACCAGGTGAGCTGGGTATTTTCTGTGTTTTGACTCTGACCGAAAAAAATCGTCTTCGCTGCGCTGGAGGTGCGTGATTTGATTGGCGAGATCTCAGATCTCGGGCGCTCGGACTTTGTGGAGTACATGACAATGTCTCACTTGGGACAATAGGGCTTTGACAGTCTAAAGTTTGTTTTTTGTGAATTTGGTGAATTAGAGGATTTTAAATGGAGTGATGATTTTGAAAATGAAGGGAGGTGGGTTTTGAAGGTGGAGGCTTCACCGTCTGGTGAAGATACAAGTGGACCTGGTAGAGGGGAGATGGAGAGCTGGTTAGTCGAGCTTTTGGCAAGTGAGGAAGAGCCGACTTCTTTTGTTGAGAAGTTATTTATTTGCTTCTATGTTTTGGTGAAAATGTTCACTGCAACGGTTCACGACATATAAACACCGGTGTCTCCTTCGGGAACTGAAGATCTTTCGGTTCCCAACATATATGAGGCTTGTAGAGTTCATCTGATTATAATTTCTGAGTCGAAAAGAAGGAAGCAATTGTCGAAAAGCCTCTGAATGTACGAAAAGTTTTAGACCATCGGCCCTCTTTGGTAGCCGCTGGTATTCTTGATCTCGCTAAATCGGGCGTCGAACAACGAGAAATGACGTCTATTTGAATGTCTGTTGTAATTCGTCTTACTTTTTTCGTAAATGCAAGACAAAAGCCTTGGTCTGTCTGAGTGCAACTGCTTTGGATCCTTGTGAGATTGTATAATCATACTGTCAAACTATACAGCCAATTGCCTAACACACTTACCACAGACTTATGGAAGTCACAGGATGAATGGATTGAGCGAATGAAAGCAGAACCTTTATCAACAAGAAAACCATGGTACCAAAATTTGTTCCACACATATGTGCTGCACACGGCTGTTCTAGTTTACAACATACGAAGAACACCATACTGAAATCAATCTCACGAGATTGATACGATTTCTTTAAGTTTATTGCGGACACTATCTTCGTCAGTGCTATCTTGGGTTCTCACACTAACTACAGGATACAACACTGAGTTCCTATCACACCCGAACCTTCATTCACAGTTGAGTAAAGAAGAGGTGTATTTTCAACGCACAGAAAATATAAATTAAACAATTTCAAAGGATGTGCCAAATTTGTCACCCATAGATCCACCTCAGAACTTTCAGAAACACCTCCATCTAAACCCATGGCGACCCACCTGCAATCCACCAGACAATTTTCATGATTACGAAAAGCTCAACAAGACCCAATTTATATGCCAAAGAAAAAAAAAAAAAAAATTAGAAAAGAAACACCTCTCCATCGAAATCCCATCAAGATAGGCAGACCAAGGTGGACTGTCCTGCGTGTGCGCCCTAGTACTTCAATTTTCTCGATGAGCATCTCCAACTACCAACCATGATCAGAACGATGTATGTACCCAAAAGCGGCGAATTTTTGTAATATACTAACCTCAGAAAACCCAAAAACGCTCGTTCCAAGAGAGCCTTGGCGCAGAAGGAAGCCAAGCTCGTGGAAAACACAAAAAGCGCTCTTTTTGTTCCTGGATCGACCGGAAACAAGTTTTTGCACGATGTCATGGTGGATTTGATGGCTTTGAAGAAGCCAGACGCCAAGATGTTTCTGAAGAAAAATGAGGTCAGACCGTTCGAGGACGCCTCCACGCTAGAGTTTTTTTCCGAGAAGAACGACACCTCCTTGATGGTGCTTTCATCCTCCAACAAGAAGAGACCCAACACGCTTATCTTCACCCGTTTTTACAACCACGTCGTGTACGATATGATCGAGCTTTCCATCCAGAACAACCACAAGTTGATCACCGAGTTCAAGAAGCTCACTTTCAATGTCGGCCTCAAGCCCATGTTCACTTTCAACGGACCAGCATTTGACTCCCACCCCGTTTATCAGCAGGTGAAGTCGCTCTTCATTGACTTCTTCCGTGGCGATGAAACCGACCTCCAGGACGTAGCTGGTTTGCAGTACATCATTTCGCTTTCTGTGGCCGAGATCGAGGACCCCAACTCGCTGGAGCTCCCCTTGGTGCATTTCCGGGTCTACAAGCTCAAATCGTACAAAAGTGGACAAAAGTTGCCTCGCATGGAGGTTGACGAAATCGGTCCTCGTTTGGATTTTAAGATCGGCCGTAGAGTCACCCCAGCTCCTGATGTCGAGAAGGAAGCTCTCAAGAAACCTAAGCAGCTCCAGGCCAAGGTGAAGAAGAACGTTGAGACCGACTCTATGGGAGACAAGGTCGCCAAGATCCATGTGGGTAACCAGGACTTGAGCAAGTTGCAGACCAGAAAGATGAAGGGTCTCAAGCTGAGGTATGACCAGGTGGACGAGGCCGAGTTTGAGGAGGACTACATTGAGGAGCCTGCTGAGAAGAGACAAAAGTTGGACGAGTAAATTAGCTTCACAAGGATAAGCACCATCAGTGATGGCCGATGTCCCGGCACCAGTGGCTGGGTTGTACAATAGAAGGGATTCATTCAGAGTCAGCGAGGTTCTTTTGAGGTTGGGGAAGCAAGTGATATGACGCTTTGAAGCTGTTTTATCCAAAAACTAAGATTGTGAAGATTTTTTGGATTGCATCGAGGCATCGAGCACTCTTGATACATCACGAAGAAGCCATCGCGGACACCCCAGAAGAAGGAGCAAATATTCGGCTCATGAAGAATTCCAGAGTCGTTGGACTGAAAACTCGAATCTCAGGGATATACCGAAAATTGAGTGCATTTAGATCACGCTATATTTGTAGACGTCTCGAATCCCATGAAACACCATAATCCATTAATTCAGCCAAAGCAAAGGAATTCCTTGGAGATTTGCGACGAAATGTAGCCGCCAGTTTCTGGGTCTTATAGAATCAATTTGTAATATCATTTTCTGCCCCGTTTTTAGTATATGAGGTGCTACTGCAATCGAACTAACCGAGCGATCGGTTCCCCATTTGGCGTCTTCTTTTTTCATCCAATTCATGGCACTTAAGCTCAAGGAAGGAGTTGCCTGACCTAAAAGCCAGAATAGAAGGGATATAAGTTATTCTTTGAAAAAGGACTGATACAGTGCCAACTTGTTGCTCAATTGAAGACACATCCTTTCAGGGCCAACGGAGTAAAGACAAGCCCGATGACAGAGTCGTTTCCACGAAACGAAACACTGAAATATTGACACAAGTCTCTAAACATCGCAGGTTTTCTGGCCACTTTCTCCACAGTATGGGCATGGTGGCTGCGAAAAATAGTGGAATGAAGAGCCAACCAACATGACCCAAAACGTCCACACACCTGGATTTGCTAACATTTGATCCTTCAGTTGCCTTTCTCTGAAATTTTCTAAGTTAATTCATCAAAACAACAAACATCAATATTAAGGATGAATCCACACTTCTTGCCCACTATATCTCCAACCATACACCACCAAACGCCAGCACTCGACTCCTCCATAAAGCAAACTCAATAGCATCAAAATCCAACTTCAATACCAAATCCAAAATAATCCCAAATCACTTCCGCCCCTTATTTCCCCCACACCAACAGTTCATACTCCTCCCAATACTCCAGTACTGCCCATAGTGCGACTTCTCATCACCATTATCAACAACACCTTCTGGACATGTTCAAACCAAGAAAGTTCAGCAAGGAGCCGGTGTCCGTAAATAACCTGTTTGCGGACGTTTCGGCCGACCTGCTGACGTCCTTGCCCAATGCTACAGCTTACGCCGGCTGGGAACTCTCCAAAAACGACAAGTACTGTGTTTCGAGGCTTCCAGCGTTGCCTGTTCTTTTGGAGCCCAGCGACGCCGATAACCTGCTACTCAATGGCTACACAGATAGCGCCACCAAGTTTGCGCTTGCCGTCGGGCCTCAGACCATCAATGTGTGGCCCTACAGATCTACAGATGCGTCGCCTTTTACATTTGAATTTCCCATCGACAGCGAGGCCCTCACGCTAGGTTTGCTTACTGCGCCTCTGGGCACCCTGGAATTGGACCCTGGTCTTGTGGAGATCGAGACTTTGACGGGAAGAGTGCGTTTTTACGAAAGTGTCCAGCATGCCCCAGCCTTGGGAATCATCAACAGCAAGCAGATCGAGACCGACGTGGGTTTGAAGAACGGCGAAATCATCACTATTGCCCAAAACGTGGAGCCAGCCGGCATTGTGGTCGCCACAAACTGGAAAAGGGTCGTTTTGGTCACTCTTCGAGATTTCCAGGGAAGACCGTCCTTGTCCACACTCGAGCTCTCCAGCCCGCTGAAGGCGTCTCGGCTTTTCTCCATTTTTGGCCCTCGTTCGGCTGAACCCGATGACGAGGTTGTGAGCATCAATCTGGGGGCTTACAACGGTGTGGAACAAGAAATCCTAGTCCAATACGCCAAGGGCTCATTCAAGAAATTTGTCTTCAAACGCTCGTCAAACGGCCAGCTGTACGTCGACAACAGACTGATGCTCCACTACAACTTGACCCCATACCTTGAAAACAGCATCGACGGTGTTATTCCCGGCGCACTAATCAACACAAGGTTTTTGGGTCTCTGGAACTTGGCTATGCCCGATGCCGATAACTGGTACACGGTCTTGGTGAGTGTAGAGAACTCAGTGGACGGTTACGCCGAAAAAAGTTTGCTTTTGGTCACGTTGAAGATTGACCAAAGCGGAGTGCTTTTGTACGGTTCTCATCAATTACCTCAAGTGGCTGCCACAGACTCCAAGCCCCAACTCTTCATACCCAGCCCTTGCTCCACGGCGTTTGTGGTTGTGGGAAACTCCATCATCATGACAGACATGAACACAACGTTCCTTCAACAGAACAAAAATGCAGACCCTACCTTTGCCTACTACAGACCTCAATGGGAGGATGTGATAAAGCTCAAGTCCGATGTCGAGGTGATTGGTCTTGGCTATGAGGATAAGGAGGAGGAATCGGCCAATCCAGCAATCGTTATCATGACCAACACCTCTGGCGTTTTGCGTGTTGAAAGGTTTCCAGAAACCGCACAGTCTCAGGAACATACCGAGGATCCTACCGACCCTGTGTACTTGCTCAAGTCACACATGGTCCAGGCTATTTTCTACAACCAGTCGGAAGCGATGGACTTTGACATTGATCCCATTTACCTGTTGGAGACGGTTGAAAGTGCCTCCACCTCTATCATAGACGAAGTGATGAACTCCCTGAGCTCTTCGCTTCCTCCATTCTTTTCATCAACAAGGGACTCACTTTTGACGAGAGCCAATGCCTTGCGGGAGCTTGTGTCGTTTGTTCAGAACAACTTTGAAGACTTCTGGTTCATTGTTGTTCCCAAGATTGTGGAGGCATTAGAAAAATTGGATGCAGCACAACACGTTTGGGCTTTGCTTGATGCTGGAACTGCCGAGGCTGCCCTTTTGAAAGACAAGGCAACGTCAATAATTCAAGAGAAGCATTATGCCAGCGACTCTGCGGACATCGTGAGAGCTTTCTTCACATACGAGGTCGAGAAGGTGGACGCTTTTGTGAACGACCTTCTTAAATCTCTTCAGGGCTCAACTCATTCGGACCGCGTCAACGTCAAAATTCTTGTGGGTGTGTTTTATGAGGGTGTTTTGAAGAACGAGGCCAGTTACGTCTCTGAAGTGCCAGAAATCAATCCCTCGAAGCTCTGGATTTTGAGAACTGACTTGTTTGATGTTGCTGCTACTTCTTTTGAAAAAGCCTTCGGATCCCACGCCAAAACATTTGACTCTCTCACCGCTCAAGACAGACTAGATATGGTCAGCATTACCGAGTCATTCTACTACATTGCGACAAGAGCTATTCAGGCCATGCAAGACTCTGACGACAGTGAACTAGACTCTTACGTTGCGTGGTTCCGCACGAATAGAAAGAAGTGGGTTTCTGCGTTGTTGAGACATGGGCTCATTGAGGAGGCTCAAGCGATCACGGAAAAATTCCAAGACTTCTCTTCATTGGCTTATATCTTGGAAACTGAACGCGACAGCTCTTCAGGCGAGCTTGTCGACCTGAAGCTACATCAGCACATCGATGCCCACGGTTTTGATTTCGCTTCTAAGCTCTTTGAGTATTACATCAAGACGAGCCAAATCCAGCGCCTTCTACTCAATTTCAAGGAATCAGAGTATCTTGATCATTTTTTGAGGGTGAATTCCAAAAAGTACGCTCAAGTCGCATGGATCCACAATTTGCAAAACAATGACTTCGAGAATGCATCAAAGACTCTCAGTGCTCTTGCCGCTAGAAAAGAAACCGACAATCAGGAGAACAGGGAGTTGAGTCTTTCGCTTGCCAAGCTCACCGCTGTTGCTGCTAAGCTCCAACAACCAGAGTCTCCGAATGCAATCGATCTCGAGGAGTCTATAATCGAGGCCGAGAACAATCTTGTGGCAGTGAGAATACAAAATCACCTTCACGAAACAATTTCGCTGTTTGTCAACAACAAAAAGGAATTGATCACGTTCGAGTACTTCATTCAGAACTTTGTTAACGCAAACTTCCGTCACTTTGTGCTGCCAAACATCGAGCCATTCTTTCAACGTTTCGCTGATCTGAAGGTTCTCACCAAAGCTCAGCTCATTGAACTACTCATCAGCATTAATCCAGTGGGCCAGTTGAAACGTGTATTTGCGGATGCGTTCAGAGTCGCACTATCTATTGGAAATGACTCTGAGTACCGTGAACAAGCTGCCAAAATCTGGGTGGCACACTTGACCATGGCAGATGATTGGGGAAAGATTACCAATACTAGCGAGAACACGGACTTGGTGAACAAAGCCCTCGTGCGCGAGCTGGTCATTTTCTACACCTTGTCTCACATGGACAATGATGTTGAGCTCTACGGCATTCTCGACGAGGTTCTTCAAAATACCAATGCACATGGTAGTCGCTTGGAAGCTGAACTTCATCGTCTCGTGATCGAGCTTTCACTCAGTCTTTGGGTAAACAGCATAAAAGCGCAAGTGACGCGTTAAGATTCTGGTTGTTCTGACTCCTTGTCGAGTTTTATTCTCACCAAAGTTTCAGGCAATGGCTGCTTATCTTTATAATCTTTGGAGGAGTGTTTCAAAACTCCCATTGATGCTAGACTAATAGAGTTGATGACATTCTGCCAGTTGGACAAGATAAGGGCAACACTTTCCACTCCATCCCCCATAGTCAGGAGCTTTTCCTGAATCTCTTCGAGCTGCAAAACAAGGTCATATGTATACTTGTTGAGGACTTTTAGCTGCAGGAGCTCTTCCCTTTTTTCCTCGATTGCTGCTTGCACAGAGCTTTTCATAACGAAGGAGGTGGTGGTTGGTGGTTGTTTTGATAAAACTGCATGAAGTGCGCAAGTATGTGATCATTCTGAGAACCTATGTGCAGTACACATGTTTACACTACCGATCTGGCGAGTGTCAGGAAAAAGAATATACCATTACTATATATATCATGGCCAGAGTGTCTGTAAGCAACGAGTTTTTCCGACAAAAAGCAAGGCGGCAGCTGATGAACGAAGAAGACGACCGCAGGATGGAGGAGTTGGAGGCACTTCGGGCGAAAGTGGAACAAATGGAAGCCACCATTCAGCAGTCAGAGAAGCGGAATGAGGTGCTAATTCAGGAAATGGATGCCATGCGGAAGAGACTCACAGGGAAACCGGATTCAAGTTCAATTCAGGAAAGAATTTCTGAACTTGAGGGGACCTTTCTCAAGAAATGTGAGGAAACCGCCTTAGCAATCAACCAACTCAGGAAGGAGGCAAATCTTGCTGAAAACGAGAAATTGTCCAGTATGGTTGCCTCACCACAGGTCCCGAAACAATCGGAATCTTTGGGAATTCCTTGGGGCGCCCCTAATACAAGGCCTTGGAGCTCAGAGCTGGAGTCAACTGCTCTTTCGATCAAAGAAAGCCTGCTACGGAAGCGCCTTGCTCCGGAGTTGGGCACGAAAATCACGATTTATGACGACCAAAAAAACAAAGCTGCCAGGAATCATGACTTCCTGTTTGAGTTGTTGGACGAGAACTTGACGTCCCCAATAGCCAAAAACAGCTCTCCCACTCGCCAGAGCAACATCGAAAATATTCCCGATTTGGATGCGCCCCACTCACGTACACGGAGCAAGTCTCCTTCGAGAGAGATCAAGGATATCAAAAAGGAGCCTGTAAGGAAGACAAGGCGTCGAAGAAGAGCACCATTGTCGAACATCACCAGTAAGGGAAACATGGAATCCGATGATGATGACGCCGTTTTTGACTTTGTCGAGCAAGACGAGCTCCTTGCACAGAGCAACAGACGGTCAAAGCGAAGAAGGGCTGCTAGTTGAGTAAATCTTAAACACTCATCTTCATTTTTATGGAAGCGTGGGGCTCGTAGCCGACGATTTCAAAGTCCTCGAACTTAAAGTGGTCAATCTCAGTGATCTCCGCCTTGCGGGACTCCTTGATATGCAACTTGGGGAACTGCTTGGGCTCACGCTCAAACTGCGTCTGCAATGCTTCAACATGGTCCAAATACACATGGGCATCTCCCAATGTGTGGATAAATTCACCGCAGTCCATGTCCACTACGTGAGCAATCATTTTGGTCAATAAAGCATATGAGGCAATGTTAAATGGAACCCCGAGTCCCATGTCACACGACCTTTGGTAAAGAAGACACGAAAGCTTGGGTCTGGCGGTCTTGGCCAGCTTAGCGGAGTTCGATTCAGGCTGATCATTGGGAAAGTTCACATAAAACTGACAAAATACGTGGCATGGTGGTAGAGCCATCTTGCCAAAATCTGGTGGATTCCACGCTGACATGATTATTCTTCTGTCGTACGGGTTGGTTCTTAGCTTGTGAATAATGTCTTGGAGCTGGTCAAAGCCCTGGCCAGAATAGTCGTCGTCACAAGTCTTATACTGCGCTCCAAAGTGGCGCCACTGGAAGCCATAGACAGGTCCCAAATCACCTTCACGGCGTTCAGTGAGTCCCAATCTGTCCAAAAACTCTCTTGAGCCGTTTCCTTCCCAAATCTTGACGCCTTTGTCCGAAAGAACCTTAGCATCCGTGCACCCGGCGACGAACCAAAGCAATTCGTGGATTATACCCTTGGAAAAGACCCTTTTCGTTGTCAAAAGAGGAAAAGTATCGTCGGAAAGATCAAACCTCAATTGGGGTGGGGCGAAGAGTGACTTCGTGCCTGTACCAGTTCTGTCTGGTCTCCTCTCGCCTTCATCTATAATACGCTTGCAGAGGTCGAGATATGCCTGTTCGGCAGGATTGGTGGAAGTAGTCATAGTGACGAACTCTTTCAAGATCCAGACGCGTATGGTGTTGATAGAGATTATATGCAGGTATACAGATAAACACCATCAGAAACAGTGTCAGGCTTTCCGGCTGCCGTTCTTGAAATAAATTAGCTGAAAGTAGCTCGGAGCAGTTCTTAGTGAGTTCAAAGAAGAATTCATTGATGTCTTTCTAGACGATGCACCTAGAGCAATCGAGCACTGTGTGCAGGAAGAGATGTAAATTGGACCAGATCTAAGAGATCGTAAAAGTCGGAAATAACTCGTGGAGCAGCTGTTCGCCTCTCAAAATGAAGTTCTCTCAATTGTGGCTACGGAGTCTACAAATATATTGTTGTTTTTTGCATTTGCTATAAAGCGAGCGTCAACCGCTTATTTCTTCTCGCCAAAGACAGCGTCAGAAGCCTGCTGGAGGTAAGACTTGTCACCGGATCTAGAGTTGTCACCAACGGTGTTGTCAACGGTGTCGGTCACCTTGTCCTTGGCCAACTCAGTGGTGGACTTCTGAGAGTCGGGCTTCACAGCGGAGGAGATTTTGTCGGAGATATCTTTGCGGCCAGTGTCAGACATGATTAATTGTTTTTGGATAGAGAATAAAAAAGGTGGATCCAGTGGCCTTTTATATTCTTGTGCAGTGCCTTTCGACTTGTGCTTTAGCAATTGACTTAGCCCAGTATGCCTGTGCAGGTGGAGTGACGACCACGCAAGTGGAGAGTGGACACCCATTGCTTGCTAGTCATGTTTAGCGTCTATAGGATTCTGCTGGACCAATTGTAGCCGATCGTATACGTAGAGAACATTCTTTGTCGATCCCTAGCGATTTCAAAATATCCATAGAATGCCAGCAGAAGCAAAACCAATGCCGCAAGACAAAAGAGCAACCCACGGGCGTCACGACTTGGAATCTGCACAAATCTAGTCTTGTGGTTGGTGAACACCGTACGTGGCCGCAATCGGTCCTGGTGTGTTCTGTAATAGGAAAATGTGGAGCGCACATGGTAAGGCAAGCATAACAGACCAGTCAGGCAGACGTTGGCGGAGATCTGAACTCAGCCAGACGAATGGATTCACATACTTTGAGCTTGCTCAATTAATTTCGTCTCAAATTTGGAGCCAGCGAAAGTACCGAAACCATTTGGGCTCTACAAGAACGCAACTGGCAGTTGCAATCTCCATAGGCTGTTCACCAAATCTCGTGGGAAAAACCAGAAGATTTCCCTTGATCACCACCTTTCGACCCTTGGCCTCCTCCACACGAGCCCTCAACACCACAGTGCTCTGAGGTTGCGCCTGGTTCTTGAAATTGATCGTGAGATTAGCAGTGACGCCTTTTTTCGAGGGGAGCTTTGAAAATCCACATGCACAAAGCCCCTCGTCTAAAATAGTCGACGTGATGCCATTGTGAAGCATGCCGTCTCCGCTGACGAGTTCCTTGCCCAAATGGTAGAACGCTGTGAGTTCCCCTGCGGACTCATTGAGGAAAACCACTGGGTCGACCTCGAAGAGATCAGGACCAAAAAGCATTCCCCTGCTTACAAAGTTTTCGTGGTGCTGCTTGGGGAAACTCTCGCTGTTATTGTACATTTTGTAGTTTGGGTCATCTTTGAGCTGCTTGTATAGGTCGGACTTGGAGATTCTGTCCAAGGCCTCCTGGTTGAAATGGGTGAGCTTGGCGGGCTGGAGTTTCGACCGGCGCCATTCTGCAGGAAACAATGCCAAACCAGCGCCAAACGCAAGCACAGGTGTTGTAAGTCGGGTGAATCTTCTGAGTAGTGACATGGTGGGGAAGGCTTTCAAAGAGAGGGTTGATATAGGTTGAGTCACGTGACGGAGTTTCAGTTTAGGACGGTTTGGTTAGTTTGGGGACTAGGGGTTGTCTGGGAGGCATGTAGAGCAGAAGGTCGGTCTCAACGGGGCTTTTCTTTTCACGGTAGTGACCATTTTGCAGAGGTATATGGCCATGAAGGGTGTGAAACTGGAGGAGTATATGCAGGATAAAATAATCTGGATAGCCAAAAAATAGCCGATGTGGTTGTAATTCTTTGATGGGAAAAGTCATTGTCTAATGAAGGTCGCCTTGTTTGATTGGTGATTTTTCAGGTTCAAATTTGCCGTTTTGTCCTTCCATATATGGCTCTTTCGCAGCAAATGGAACGTTCTATGTATTCGGTACAGAACAGGAGTTTGAACTGTGTAGGGTGCTGACTCAAACTCACAAAAAACGATAAAATACTTTTTTATTTATTCAACCATTTCTTATATAGGCAAATCAAATGCGGGTTCTTTTCAATTCTTCACGATTGAGGGAGGCTCAGGTCAATGAATTTGGCTTCTCCAAGTTCTGGTGGTTCCCTCTTCTCCAAAAGAGGCATTAGTCAGTGAATTTAAATACACTCAACAATTCACTTCCCGTTTGCTTCAAGGAGCTTCAAAAGATCTTCAAAGAAACTGTTACAAACGAAGACGTACAAAACCCACTGTTCATTTCTCACCATAGAGGAGCTTACTATTTTCGCAGCCATCGAGCCCTAGAGACAGCACCACAAAAAGCTTCACTTTTTCTTGAGAAACCCAATTTTTTTAAAAAAATGACCGGTTTGGCAGCATTGACAATTTTTCTTCGTTCCTCTGAAATTCCTTGTTTCTCTTAAAATCCCCCACGGCATTCTTCCTAACGAGTACCTACCGCGTACTCACATCAGCAGCAACGCTTCACAAGCGATCACCCCAATAAACAATGTCCAAAAGTCACGAGAACATCAATAGTCCATCAGACAAATTTTCAACAATTCTTTCCCGAAATCCACACCTCTCCCAGAAGCCCCTCTTTGGTGATGTTTCCTGATCCTGCAGGGCCTCCCACTACTGCTCTTATTTTCCCTGGATCACATCTGCCTTCTTCAAAAACACACTCCTTACATACCCACAGCACCCATAATGCTGCTACGGAAGGACTTTTCGCTGTTGCGGAAGCGGGTTCTGCTGGGTGTGCAGCCCAAAAACCTTCTTCTGCCCAAAGTCAAGAAAATAGGCATCCCAGACGAAAGCACAATTAACAAAGGCACCATCTGCGTGGTCAGCCCGTCGTCCAAGAACCACAAGGAACGACTGAGCGAAATGAAGACCTGTTTCTTCTTGCCAATCTCCATCGTGGAACACGGGCTTACCGACAAACCCTTGCATTCAATGACTATCAAGTCTGTTCAGTACAATGATATCAGCATCAGCAGCTCCACGCGGGAGCTTGAGTTCCGGATCTCCCGAAACAAAGACCATTTGTTCTTCTACTACGACCACGCTTTTGTGGATAAGATGGCCGTGCCAAAGGGCACTATCGATAAGATCTTGTTCAGTCCCCTGATGGACTGTTTCTTGATAATCTTGAGCAAGCGCTTTGGCCAGCTAATGGTCCGCTATGAGCCGCGTGACGATGAGCATCTACTACGATTCTTCCAACAGAACGAAGCCCTCTGGGGTCCAAACTGTACCGTTTCCAGAGTAGACAACATCGACAGTATTTATTTCAAGATCTTGAAGCTGAGGGAGCTGCTCAACAACGACCCACAGACCCTTGTGCGTGTTGAAGATCCTAACGATACCACTCCCAGTGATACACAGGCGCTTAGCAGTGGCTCATCGCCAGATCTGGTACTCAAAAGCGGTCTACCGAGTTTGCCCACTCCAACAAAGAAACCCGTCGATGGACGGGCAACGAGATCTGCTACACGATCAGCTCTGCAAGACCCGTCCTCGGATGCGTATAAGGCAGTTTCCATGGGCGAAAATGGGGAAATGCTAATAGAGGGAGAAGACGACGAACCGAAAGAGCAGGAGACACCCGCTCTGTTCGACCCACCCCTCAAGTATTCCTTGGCCAACGGCAAGAAGTTCGCCATAGCATACAACGACTTCAAAACACTATACAATAACGACTGGATTAACGACACAATTATAGACTTTTTCATTGCTTATGAGATTGACAAGGCAGTCTCCGAACTCAAGCTGATACGGGAAGATGAGGTATACGCATTCAACTCTTTCTTTTTCACAAAACTAATGTCCAAGCCCGAAGACCAGGAAGAACCACCCGATTACTACGCCAATATCCTGCGCTGGTTGAGCAAAGTCGACTTCATGTCGTATCAGTCTGTGATTATCCCGATAAACGAGCATTTGCATTGGTACTGTTGCATAATTAAAGATCTTCCGAAGCTTCTTAAAGCGGCTAAACGCCACCAGGCCGCTGAAGTCAAAGAGCAGGAGAAAGACAAGTCAAACCAAGGACCATCACCGGACGAGTCGCCAAAGAAACTACCGCCTGTTTCTGAGGTTTTCGTTTTTGACTCACTCCGGCATCGCCATCCCAATATCGAAGAGCCACTTAGAAAGATCATAGACCAGTACGCCCAAGATACTTACGGCGTGTCAATTCCAGCCGACATGATCAAGTTCACAAATGCAAGGGTGCCGCAGCAGCGAAACTTCAATGATTGCGGAATTCACGTTATTTGCAATGTCGGAAAATGGCTCAGTGAGCCTTTGGTATGTGAGGGAATGTGGAGGAAAATGCCCAAGAACTCTAGAGGCTATTTCAACATCAGTGAACGTTCAGTGATGCGCAAGAAGCTCATAAACTTGCTCTTGGAACTTCACCTGAGGCAACCTCCCGACGAAAGCAATAGTGCTTCCAGTAAGGAGGAGAATGAGTCTGACGACGAGATTGAGCTCATATCCTACTTCTCCTCCAAACCAGAAGCTGCGCCCGAAGCAGCTACTGAGAAGGCCTCTGAGCCGATGCCAGAAGTGGAGAAACTAGAAGTGACCGCAGAAGAAAGTTTCATGAATAATGGGGAGAACGAAAGGGGGCTCGAGAAAGGTCAAATCAGCATTTTCGACACTCTTCTCAAGTCTTCGGATAAAGGTGCTCCCGAAGAGGAAACTGTCAAAGAGACATCTCCAGTTGCAATCACCAGAGCCAGCTTTGGCAGACGTGATCTGATGGAATCCACTGAAGAGAAAAAGTCTTCTCCGGTACGCACACTTGATCCGAGAGCTAACCAGGGTGCCATCTTCAAATCCAAGAAAGAATCCACTTCTGGGCTGTTCCTACAAATTGAGCACCATCAAGTCAGGCGCCTTTTGCTCCGCCGAAAAGTGATGCCACACACGGTGGACTTCTTGAACAACTTTTTCACCGACCATACCAGGCATTATGGTTCCGAGAAGCAACTTGCAATTGAGAATTTCGTTGACAAGTACAATTTTTTCGATCCCAAAATAGAAAAATTGCAATCGGATCTTCTCGTCAACGGATTGAGAGAAACCTTTAAAGAACCAGCGGCCCCAATGGAGGAGCCTTTCGTCATTCAAGACGCTGACGATAGCAGTGGAGAGCTCAATCGCAGTGTAGGAGACTTACACATCAACAGTGACAACCCGTCACACTCGGAGCCTGAACTTGATACTTTGAAGCAAAGACTGCTGAGAAGCGATGGAAGCGATCTTGAGATCATTGAAGACAAATGGCGAACTGTTTCCAACGCAGAATCCTCATACAAAGGCAGCTCACCTTCGAGCCGAAATTCCATCTCAAAAAATGACTTGAATGGGGATGTGAAACACGGCAAGGAGAAGAAAGGCGGGGATCTACTACTGTTCTTTTCCCCTAGGAAGGCCCTCGGACCAAAACGAAGACGCTTGGATGCAAGATCCGACTCAAGTCGTCGTGCAGACAGGAGTATTTAGAAGGTCCCTAGGGTGAGGATCCTGCACAAACTCACTTTTGAGCCCACCTACTCTGTATCCGGCTGGTGTTGGTATTACTTTTCGAATCCTCGATGGTTGATAATACTTCGAAGTCTGCGGACACAAGACCCACTCCACCGCAATTGAACTCTCTGGAAGAGCTCAATGAAGTCCCTCCTTTACCTTCCCGCCCTCCGCCTCCTCCGGTTCCCGAAGACAAACTATTAATGAATCCAATCTACAATGCCACCTCTCCCACAGCGACCATTCTTTTCATAAGACAAACGGAGCTTTTGGGATCTCCCGGTATGAACATGCACACTGATGTTTTCTCCAGTGTATCCGTGCTGCTCAAGTCCAGAGTGGACACCTCAGATCCTTCTATTTGGCCTGCCATTACCGAGGACACGAATAACGACTATATTAGAAGTGGCAAGGTGAAAACCGTGGAGAATGCTATTTTGGAGGGGATTCCCAAGCAGCTTCGTGGCGTTGTATACTTGAAAACAGCACAGGTGAAAACCCATATTGATATAACCAGCTACACAAGTCTTGCTAAGCGAGCTAGAACGTCTCTCCTGAATGAAGATCAGGCACTTTTAGACAGCGAGAATGTCACTGAAGATGTAAAGGAGCTTTTGCTGGTGTTTACTTTTTGCGCTCGAGAGGTGGTTCCTGATGCTTCCAATGAACTGGTTCCCAACAACTACATCTTAAGAATTGCACCAGTGGTTGCAGCGATTCCAGGGTTGAGCAAGCAAGAGATCTTGGCTCTTTTGTTCAAGTTCAACTCCCTCAACAGTCGTCTCCATAGAGACGAGTTCTATTACAAGTTGAGCCGTACTTTGGAGGAGTTGCTCCCTGAATCGTTCAAACACATCGCTCATCAGGGCATTGATTTGACCGAAGTATATAAGAGCATTCTTCACAGTATTTTTGATGTTGTGGATGATCACGAGTCACTCACTAAGATCTTTGACTTCTGGTTGTTTGAAGGTTATGACTTCTATCACCGCTTGATAGGTGCTCTTTTCCAGCAGCAGAAGGAAACTATTGAAAAACTCTTCGGTGATGAGCTAAGTGAGTTTTTCTACGAGGATCTTGTGAAGGGGTTGAGTGAAGAAACTGTCGCAAGAGCGTTGGAGGTTGAGCCCCTGTTGATCAAATTTGAGAATGAGTTTCACTTGATGAAAGCCAACGCCATGAGTGGAAACTACAACGAGCTTTCCAATCTTAAAGAAGCCAATGATGATCTTAATTTCAAGATCAAGGAGATGAGGTCAAAGATCGACAGCCTCAAGAAGACTCAGGACGAGATCTCAGGGCAAGAGACGGATTATACGTCGCAACTCCGGGCGGCCAAGCAGAAGCGTGAAGAGCTACAGCAAAGGACGAGAGAATTACAGGAACGGTACGCCCACTTGACGATGAAAGAGAATCTTCATAATACCATCAAAGCCAACGAGGACATCTCACGCCAGAACCACGAGTTAGTTGAACAAATCGGAACACTCGAGAGGCAATTGGCCGCTAAACGGATCAAGCTTGGGAATACCGTGGGCCCATTGGAAAAGGCGAATGAGAAGATTGTTGAAGATGCGAGCAAAAGGGCTACCGAAGAGGCGGTCATGACTGCTCCTACCGAAGAAGTAAGCTCGAGTGTGCCAGTGGAAGAGATCGTTGTCGAAGCCACTCCAGCGGAGAAACCAGCAGATAAATAGGGTTCAATAATAAGTGGGTGTTGCAGATTAGCAAGAGCTCGGTAGAGAAGGCAGAGATCGGACGAGTGTGAAAAGAAAAGAAGTCCATGTCAGTTGATTAGGATATCTGAATGCATTTATCATGCTGGCACTTCCTTGCCTTTGTTACCTTGCTGAAGTGAAACAGGTTGCTACACTCACAGCTTAAGACAGGGTAGCTCTTAGGTTTTTACACTCACGGAAATTGAGATTTCCGAATCATCTGGCGAATTTTGAAATGACAGCGTATTTCAGAATCCGGATAAGCATATCCTGAATGGCTGCAACGCCGAATTATGTGTCCTATGGGAAACCCTGATATTCGTGGAAATGGCCGATTAGTCAATGCATTCAGTGAAGCGATAAATGAGAGAGAGAAAAAAAAACAGAAAAAGTCTTCACATTGAATGAATCACCCACGCTCTATAGTGTTGTAACAGTGGCTGCGAAAAGCAACATAGCAATGCCTCAACTGTATCATCCATTACATGCCCAATCATCAAATTCCTTCCAAGACAAAATTCATAAGAGTAGCCCTTATTAAAGATCATGCTCTTTTGTTCTTCATAATTCAACTTCGACCGTTGCTCCCACTCTTCTTCATTCCTCAGATTGCTCTACCAGTCATCATACTCTCAACACAAAACACTTTCAACCACACAACTTCGCCCCATTATACTTACCCAACACCTGATTAACCAAGCTTTTCAAAATTTTACAAAAAAACAGTTTTTACTGCCAATCCCATCCCTTCAGACTCCATCCAAATGACCGGCACAGAAGCCACACCTATCAATCAGCAAACCAAACCTCACTACCCACTAAATCACTCATAAATGCCCTCAGTTGGAATTGTCGGTGCCGGCTTGGTCGGATGTCTAGCTGGTTTGGCACTCAATGCCAAGGGCTTCGATGTGACCATATTTGAGTTGAGATCAGACCCCAGAAAAGAAGATGCCCGTGGTTCTTTGAGATCTATCAATTTGGCTGTGAGTGATCGAGGCATCAGGGCAATGAAGTACGTGGATAAGGAAATAGCCGAAAGGGTTTTGAAGCATGTGATCCCCATGAAGGGCCGCATGATCCACGATCTCTCAGGAAAGAAGCAGGAGAGTCAGGTGTACGGTCTCTTTGGAGAAAGCATCAACTCCATCGACCGCCTTTTTTTGAACAAGGTGCTTTTGCAGGAGCTCAGTAAAGTGAGAGTGAAGGTCTTCTTTGAGCACAAGCTCGTGGCGGTGGTCAATGGCGAACAACCGGAGTTGCAATTGGCTGCAAAAGATGGATTCGACAAGAAAGTCAAATTCGACTATGTGATTGGCGCCGACGGAGCCCACTCCCAGTTTCGCTACCAGATGCAAAAAGGCATGAGAATGGATATTTCCCAGCAGTACATCGACATGCAATACTTAGAGCTTTCGATCCCTCGAGTGGCTGGTGCTGCTGCTAACCACCCTTCCCGCTTTGCTATAGATCCCAACCACCTCCATATCTGGCCTAGGAAAGATTTCATGTTGATTGCTTTGCCCAATGAGGACGGGCTGTTTACGCTGACGTTCTTCAGCCCTTGGTCCGTTATGGAGCTGTTTAAACATAACGCAGAGCTGTTTTTGGCCTTCTTCAAAACGAAGTTTCCCGATGCATACGAACTCATTACACCCGAAAGACTCACCCATGCGTTTCTTCACCAACCACGCTGTCTGTTGATGCAGGTGTCTGTGAATCCATACAGCAGCCCCAACAACAGAATGCTTCTTCTTGGTGACTCTGCGCATTCCATGGTGC
The DNA here is from genome assembly GCA_030579055.1 of Candidozyma chanthaburiensis. Lineage (NCBI taxonomy): Eukaryota > Fungi > Ascomycota > Pichiomycetes > Serinales > Metschnikowiaceae > Candidozyma > Candidozyma chanthaburiensis. Next base: position 64,805 of record JAKUAA010000029.1, read on the forward strand.
CTTTCTATGGCCAAGGTATGAACTGCGGCTTTGAGGATGTCCACGTGTTGATGAAGCTCTTGGACAAGAACCAGAAAAACCTTTCCAAGAGTATTTCACAGTACACAGCAGCTCGGAAGGAGGATTTGGATGCCATCTGCAAGTTGGCCCTCGACAACTACTACGAAATGTCTACGAAGGTTGTCGATCCACTCTATCTTTTGCGCAAGAAGATCGACTATGTTTTGGGCAAACTAGGGCTGGGGTGGCTTTTCACCTGGATCCCCATGTACACGATGATTTCCTTTCGAGGCGATATACGCTACAGCGATGCCGTAAGACGGGAAAAGCTGCAAGGCCGGATTTTGAGGTGGCTTCAAAACGGCACTGTGGTGGTATTGGCCCTCTTGGTTGCCTACTACGTTCGCAGGTTCAAGAAGCGGAATATCGGCAGAGTCCAGCTTTAGATTTGCTGCTGCAACGAATGGAGTTTAGCTCTTGTCTATGAGACGCGGGTTGATTGATTCCTTTTGCTTTTGCCAAACGCTGTCGATGTTTTGCTCTACAAGAACGAGAAAAACCGACTTTCGGATCTCGCGGGAATGCCGAACTACCAAAGCAACGTAAACTCTGGAACTGCTCAATAACTCTCAGTCTCTTGCAATTGGATTTGGAGGTCGCTTAGAAGCTGATGGTTAATATCAAAGCCTCACTGCTCAATGAAACCAGCTGGTTTCAATGCACCTTGGGACGAATTGCTGAGATTTGCCAAGTCGGCACTTTACACCTTTTCTTTTACTCGAAATTTCTTTTCGTGATCTCCGGACCTTTGGGGATCCTTCCCGTTTTGTCTTCACTTCTCACTCTCAGGGCCCAGGACCCTAGCACCCAGATCTACAAACACATACTACAAAACAAACATAGAATTCATTGCAATGCCCCGGTGGCAAAACTCACAGAAGAAAAATTCCCAATCTATTTTGGCCTCTTGGTTATCGCCACTAGTGTGCCCGACACAAAAGCCCATACTGAAAAATTTATCCAACAGACAGGACCATCCCTACTTACATAACCACCATGTTACGTCTGTCTATCTCCAGGCAGATGGCACCGGGCGTGTTGGCCGGATTCAGACAATTCTCCGTCTCCGCCACCGCTTTCAACAAGAACGAGGGCAAGCTGCCGCTCGAAGTTTTCTTCAACACCTTCAAATCCGAAATCAAGAAGTCCAACGAACTCAAAGAAAACATCAAGGCTTTGCAGGATGAAACCGGTCGTGTGGCTGACAGTGAAGCGTTCAAGAAAGCCAAGGAGGCCTACGATAGAGCTCAGAAGGGTTCCTCGGCTGCAGGTAAAATGGCCAAGAAGACCGCAACAGCTGTAGGAGGAGCTGCTTATAAAGCCTGGGAATCTCCCGTGGGCAAGGGGGTTCGTCTTACTGTGAAAACGGGTGCCGATGTCGCCGACAAGGCTTTCGACCCGGTGAGACAGACCCAGGTTTACAAGGATGTGAGCGATGTCATTGACGACGGTTCTCTGAACATGTACGGAGGATTCTTGACTAAGGAGCAGAGAGAGGCATTGAGAAAGAAGGAGCTACAAGAGAGACTCTTGAAGGGCAAGGTGTGGAAGCCTGTGAAGGAAAACGAAAACAGTCTGGGTGCGCTTGTGGCTACTGAACATAAGGCTAGAGGACCCGGCGCTTCTGAAAGGTGGGAGCAGTTCAAGTTGAAGAACCCATTGGGTCGTGGTTTTGTGTATCTCAAGGAAAAGTGGGAGGACAGCGAAAACGGATTAATTGCTCTCATCCGTACGATCATCGAAAAGGTGACCGGATTCTTCTCTGAGACCGAACAGGCAAAGGTGATCAAGCAGTTCCGCATGATGGACCCCAACTTCCGTGTGACGGACTTCACCAGAACGTTGACCAACTACATTGTGCCTGAGTTGTTGGACGCATACATCAAAAACGATGCCGAGGTGTTGAAGTGCTGGTTGAGTGAGGCCCCCTTCAACGTGTGGCAAGCCAACAACAAGCAGTTCATCCAGCAGGGCTTGTTCTCGGATGGCCGTATCTTGGACATTCGTGGTGTCGATATTGTCACCTGCAAGAGTCTCCAGCCCAACGACACCCCAGTGATTGTGGTGAGCTGCAGGGCCCAGGAGGTTCACTTGTACAGAAAGGCCAAGACTGGCGAGGTGGCTGCCGGTACTCCTGACCATATTCAGATGAGTACGTATGCCATGGTGTTCACGAGAGTGCCTGAGGAGATGGACAACACCACGACCGAGGGCTGGAAGGTGATCGAATTTGCACGTGGCGGCTCCCGTCCTTTCCACTAAGAATGATGATTTGTAAATAATGCATGCGCCGGCTGGCGGTAATAGACTTCGTGTAGTAGTTTTGAGGTGATTGTTGGTCAGGTCGTGTGGACATGTAGGGAACTGTTTTGTGTTGAAGAGCACTCGGATATTTTTCATTTTGCTAGCATTTGGTCAATGGAAGAATTATTAACAGGATTTTCTAGAGGAGTCGGTTCCGGAGGTGAGACTGGACTATTCATGAATTAGGGTACATTGACGCATTTTCAACACATTCCTTCGAAATGAAACAATTTCAAAAAGCTGTCTTTTAGGAGGCCAAACTTGAAAAATCGAATCTAGACAGTTTCCGTTGCTCGGCCACCCATGGTTTCTGAAATATTTTGACCTTCAGAGGCTGTTCCCACTGTTCACTAGTCCAACCAAGAAATAAAGCTGACGGGCACAGACGCAACGGATGCTGTGAAACAAGAAATCAAGTCTTTCAGCATATATCCAAATATACAAAAAAAAAATGTTCTTTTTTGAATTGCCCAGCTACCGTGGTCCACATCTGAGACACAGCCGTACGTCCTAAAATGGCCAAATTTGCTTCAAGACGGACCAACGCCTCCAGCTTATTAAACAAACTTTTCGATCAATATCAGATGGATTCAAGAATCCAAGATCTCTAGGACGCCATTCTCGTCAAGTTTTCAGCCTTGCTCAGGCCGAAATACTCAGCCTCGCTCTGTCTCCAACAGACACGTACAAATCCACCCAAAGGAAGTAATTATGAGAAATCAGTAGCTTCTTCATATTATCGTTAAAATTTAATTCATACACTTTTTCAATGCTTTTTCAATTCCCCTCGTAACAAGAGATCTCGCAGCCACATTGATATGACACCTTTCCAAAATTGCACCCACAAATGAGCCCCTAAACCAAAAAATCAGCAAAAACAAAACTTCCAACTCAAAATAGCCCAAAATCAAGTCGAATTCCCCAAAACCCCCATTTCACCCGAATTTCGCCGAAGTACCCTGGAAGGCTTGACCGTTCACACCCTTGCACCATGGGAAGGTGTGTTTTTTTACCACCAAAGTGTCAAAAACTCCCAAACCAGATCATGTCGGACGGATTCGCTACAAAGCAGGAGGTGGACATCATCTTCTCCAAATTGAGACAGCACCCTGCCAACCAGGTCTGTTTCGACTGCCCCAACAAAAACCCAACCTGGACTTCGATTCCCTTTGGCATTCTACTCTGTCTAGAGTGCTCGTCAGTTCACCGTAACTTGGGTGTCCACATTTCGTTTGTGAAGTCGCTGAACTTGGATCAGTGGCAAAGGATCCAGTTGAGACACTTCAAGTTTGGCGGAAACCAGGTCGCCAAGGAGTTTTTCACGAAAAATGGCGGTTCCCAATACGTCAATGGTAAGAGTGATGCTACCACCAAGTACCAAAGCCCCGTGGCCAAGAAGTACAAGGAGAAGCTAAAGAAGACAGCTCAGCAGGACGCGTTGAAACACCCCGACGAGGTTACGCTAGACGACACTCTGGACCTGTTGTCGTTGGTGGACGGGTCTCTGTCCAGTGCTACTGCTTCCACAGATGATTTCTTCTCCAACTGGAGCAAGCCCATCAACCCAACCCCATCTCCCTTGGGTCTGAGACCATCCACACCTTCTGGACTCGGCTCTAATGGTGGCGCTGACGCCGTCTCGAGCGATGAGGCTGTAACTAGGAAACCAGCCGTGAGAACGGCCGCTGCCAGAGCTAAAAACAACGCCAACGCGTTGGCTGCTAAAAAGTCGATTCTTTCCGGCAAGGGTAACGGGCCCAGGACGCTGCGGGCGGCTGCCAGGAGAGTGAAACAGCAGGAGGAGGAGATTGACTTTGAGGAGCTCGAGAGAAAGGCCAAGCAGGAGGCCGAGGAGGCCAAGAAGTTGGGCTACAAGCCTGCCGAAGAGCCTGTGCTGGCGCCTTCTCCTAGAGCCGTGAAGCCTGTATCGCTGTTGTCGTTAGGCAACTCTGCACCAGCCGAAGAAACACCCAAGCCTGTGGAAGAGACCACGGTCCAGTTTCAGAAACTTGGCTTCGGCATGACCCAGGGCGGCAACGACACATCCAGCGATACCAAGAAGCAGTACAAGAAGGTGGCATACACTGGCGAGGTGGCCAACAAATACGGTCAACAGAAGGGTATCTCGTCTGATGAGTACTTCGGCAGAGGTCCTCGTTTCGACGAGAACGTTAAGCAGGAGGCCCAGCAGAAGCTCCAGGCGTTCAACGGCAGTCAGTCGATCTCGTCGAGCTCTTACTTTGGCGAAGACGAGGAGGCCAGACAGGGACCACGCAGAAACCAGGGAGGATTTGGCGAGTTTGAGAGCGCTGCGAGAGAATTTGCGCTGAAGTTTTCTGGCAATGCCAACCAAGACCTTGACGTTTTGAAGGATGCATTAGAGGACGGGGCTACGAAGTTGGGCGGCTACTTGCGGGACTTTTTGAGGTGAGGTGGGCCTGTGAGGCACGGCAGCCTATATTTAAGGAGACAGGAGTCCACAGCTTAATACATGAACATTTAGTATCCGGTGGCCGAGACCTTGTGTCTTGTGGGGCTTTTGTCAGTGACAGAATGAGAACTTCGTGAGGCTTCTTTTGTGGACACCAAACGTTGTCCAGCTAGAGACGAATATTCAGGATTTTGTTTAGGCAGGTATCTAAAAAAAAGAGTCGTTTGTCAGAGCACTGTTTGTGGTCAAGAATATCTACACAATCAAATAATGAATGGATTCGAGTCCCAGAAACATCTGGTATTTTGTTGAGAAGCAAGTTTCTAGGAAGTATAAACGATCCTTATCATTTGATTAAAGAGCACCTCACATAATTAGTCATGACTCTTCCTCCGTAGCTCCAGGTGTAAGCGGGGCCTGAAGAGAACAAAGCAAGTAGACTATAGCTCATAAGGAGATCATTCAGAATTTCATATCTCCCGCACAACCTAATTACTGATCGTGTAGAAAAGTCAGAACCTTATAGAAGCTTGTAGAACACATTGCATGCACCTATGAAGCGTTCGTAAACCCACGGCTATGCCAGCCAAAGAACCTGAAACTACTCAATCCATCGACACTCAATTAGCAAATAATATTGGACTTCTCCCATTATTCTCTGTGTTTTGCCCGGGGCCAAAACAGCCAACTCCATAAGTGCACCATCACAACCATCCTCACTACACTTCCATAGAACAAATCCCCCACGGCCAGGAATCCATCATCATGCTTGGCAGAGATGGAAATCACGATATTTTTATTTTCCACGACGATTCCGGACTTCCGCTGTACAGCACGAGCCACACGGCGTGTGCATCTGTGACCGACTATTCAGGAAAGCGATCAACACTCTGACCAGGACGGCTGCACCTTCGATTTCCATAATTGTCATAAAATAGACCGCTTTAAATTCCCCTCTCATCAGCAAACCCATAAATCCCCCGTTAATCTCCCATAAATCTCAAGCGACTATCCTGATGAAAACCAGCCCTAGATAGTTGCTAGTCAAGCCGCAGGAGACCTCGCGGTTCGGCAACTGTTTGAGACACAATAAGCGTAGGGTTGGCTGAGGGCTTTTTGAAAAATTGTGCCGTGTATGTCTTTTGGCGTGTAGCTCTGTAGAGATGCAAGACTGGCAATCTCGGTGCATGACTTCATTCTGTTGGTTCGTAAACTCTCTTGCGCAGCAGTTGAGAAATAATCTTGAGGCTTTGGAATTTTCTATTGTTCACAAAAGATGCTTAGCCACATCGCCACAGGGGAGACTTGCTTCAACACGGTGTTGCGAGAATCTTGCCGCGTCGTAAAAGCGTCTGCACTGCGTCGCTAGGCGCTTATTTGCCCTGTGGTCTAGGACCAAGAGGCACCGGAAATGGCTCCACCAATTCCCACGGCCATTTGCAATTCCGAGAGCAAACGAAAATTTAAGCTTCCAGGAATGGCCATGACGTCATTGAATGCCCCGCCAACCCCCAGGAGCTCAAAGCGTGACACACTCAAGAGCATTTCACTGTGCTGGGCTCCAGGGGTGATTCTTGGGCGACGCTCGAGTCAGGCAAATACACGCCAGGCTAAATAGTAAGCGCTGAACGTCCTGTTGGCTTAGTGCACCCACGGCAACTTTCTCGGCAAGAGGGTCCAGCAAGGTGGGGGATGGGGGAGGCTTAAATGCTCGTTGCAAGAAAGTGAAAAAACCATCCCGCAGTAAATTTAGGAACGGCCTGGCGAACACCCCTGGCAGCTCATTTTCGCCCTTCGACGCTGTTGACCCTTGGCTGAATGGTATTGGTGGTGGCGCGGCATACGGCGGATAGGGTGGGGGCGGGGTCGGACGCAGGTAGTCGTAAAAGTCTGGGGCGCGCTGGAGAAACTGGGGAGCAAGATTACGCTATTCCGAATGATGCACAAAGTTGGAGTTTCTTGTTTGTTTTTGATTATGGGATGAACCAAATTAACGTGTTTGAGGTTGATGAGAGTCATTTGGAGAAGGGCTCTGGACCAGCTGCTATTATTAGTACCATGACGAAGGTCTCTCTATTTTGACATATCTCGAAACGCAATAGCCCACGCGGCTGGCTTGTTGATAGTGGAAACCACGGAGTAAGTAACCTTAAAGCCCTCAACGCCCGGAATATCTTATTATCTCAGTATCTTTCAACCAATCAAAATTGCCTAATTCTAATCTCCCCGAATCTTCTCCAGAAACTTTATACAAGAAACCCGTAGAATTCTACTTATTCCTTCCCAAGAGCGGAGTGCAGGTGTGGGGCCGGCTCGGCGCCGTGGCGCTGAGTTTGGGTATAAATAGAGCCCGATTTCCCCCAAGAATTCTTGGCCCTCTTGACATATTGTTAATCCTCTTGGCTCAGTCTTGGCTCACTTTGACAGCACCGCACAATGTCTGAGAAAGTGACACACGAAACAGCCATCGATCTGTCGTCTCTGACAGACCGCAAGTCGCTTACTGACTCTTTGCTTCACGCCGCTGCAGATGACCGTTCGGGAGAAAAGGGCAATATCTTGTCCCAGTACTCCGAGAAACAGGCCATGCAGATGGGCAGAAACTACGCTTTGAAACATGATCTCGAGCCCGAGCTTTTCTCTCGTGCAGCCGCTTTGGCCAGAAGCCCTGGAGACTTCAACTCGATGGACTTTTTGACCGAGGCCGAGAAAATCTCCTTGAACAAGGAGGTGACCGCCAGATGGCACATTCCCAGTAAGTTGGTCCAGGTGATCGCTTTGGGCTCCATGGCTGCTGCTGTGCAAGGTATGGACGAGTCCGTGGTGAACGGTGCTCAGCTTTTTTACGTTAAGGAAATGGGAATCGATCATATGAAAAACGCCGATTTGATCGAGGGCTTGGTCAACGGCGCCCCATACTTGTGTTGTGCCATTGCCTGTTGGACCTCGGACTTTTGGAACAGAATGTTGGGCAGAAAATGGACCATTTTCTGGACCTGTTTCATCTCTGCCATTACCTGTATTTGGCAGGGTCTTGTCAACTTGAAGTGGTATCACTTGTTCATTGCTCGTTTCTGTATGGGTATCGGTGTGGGTGTTAAATCTGCTACTGTGCCTGCTTATGCTGCTGAAACAACCCCTGCTACTATTAGAGGTTCTTTGGTTATGCTCTGGCAGTTCTTCACTGCCGTGGGTATTATGTTTGGGTACGTCTCTTCGCTTGCCTTTTACTATGTCGGTCCTCATGGTATTTCTGGAGGCTTGAACTGGAGATTGATGTTGGGCTCTGCTTCTATTCCCGCCATCATTGTGCTCTTCCAGATTCCCTTCGTGCCTGAGTCCCCTCGTTGGCTCATGGGTAAGAATAGACACAAGGAGGCGTTTGAATCTTACAAAGTTTTGCGTCATACAGATATCGAGGCAGCCCGTGACTTATTCTACCAGTTTGTTTTGCTTTCTGAGGAAAAGTCTTACGTTGGTGTGCCCTCCTACAAGAGACTCTGGGAGATGTTCACCATCAGAAGAAACAGAAATGGTGCCTTGGGTGCATGGATTGTCATGTTCATGCAGCAGTTCTGTGGTATCAACGTCATTGCATACTACTCGTCGTCAATTTTCATTGAGTCCAACTTGTCTGAGGTGAAGGCTATGTTGGCTTCATGGGGTTTTGGCATGATCAACTTTCTCTTTGCCATTCCTGCAATCTATACCATTGACACTTTTGGCAGAAGAAACTTGTTGCTCACTACGTTCCCCATCATGGCAATATTCTTGCTTGTTGCAGGATTCAGTTTCTTGGTTCCCGAGGAGAACACACACGGTAGATTAGCCGGCGTGGCAACTGGTATCTACTTATTCTCGGCAGTCTACTCTTCGGGTGAAGGTCCTGTTCCCTTTACGTACTCTGCCGAAGCGTTCCCGTTGTACATTCGTGACTTGGGTATGGGCTTCGCTACAGCCACTTGTTGGTTCTTTAACTTCATTTTGGCCTTTACCTGGCCAAGATTGAGGAATGCCTTTACTGTGACGGGTGCTTTCGGCTGGTATGCTGCGTGGAACGTGATTGGATTCTTCTTGGTATTGTGGTTCTTGCCCGAGACGAAGGGCTTGACTTTGGAAGAGTTAGACGAGGTTTTCGGCGTTTCGCTCAGGAAGCACGCCATCTACAGAACAAGAGAGTTGTTCCACAACTTCAACAAGTACATTCTCAGGAAGAATGTTGAGCCTTTGCCTCCGCTCTATGCCCACCAGAAGATGGCAGTGACCAACCCCGATTGGAACGACAAGGCCGAGGTTTCCCACGAGGAAGAAATTTAAATTTAATTGTACTTCACGAATACACGAATTTTGTTAGAGGAGGGGATCGAAGCCCAGCTATTACGTAGATAATTCAAGAGTTCTGTGCTGATTCCAAGCAATCGAGAGTGATCGGATGATGTCTCCGAATCGACAATGATAACATCAGAGACTCGATTTTCTCAACATCTGAATCGATACGAAAACACGACGAAAGAAGTCGAGATTCAACTTCCCGGTCTTTCACTTCCGGACTTTGACTTCACCTTATCGTTATCAGTGCGCTTATCTTACAACTGCGAGAATGCCATGATAAGGTGTTTCACTGCCAGAGCACACTCAGCGTTAAGCCCGGAAATAAAAGGGTCTCCAACAGAAAAACCACCCAATTGTTTAGGGCATTTTGATTTTCTACAATGTCGGGGATTATAGAGAATACAATGACAGTACGCAGTCGCCAACCAGCCAATGCACGAGCTACAATTACAGAGGAGGAGGGGCAGAATTCCGGGCGGAAATATGAACCAGAGAATCTCCGTAGCGATCTGGGAAAAACACGGAAATAAGCTGTAGAAGAAGCCACTTATACCCTGCCACGTAGTGGGTATACTCGGAAGCCTGAAACGAAGAGCACAACAAGGTAGAGACAGTTTTCAACCAAATTTCAATAACATCTTTTGAAGTATTTCAATTGCACTTTTTTGTGTCATTCGCGGTGGTCTATTTTCCACAGATCGTTCTTTTTCTCTCATTCAGATGTGATTCAAGACCAAAAGTTTATTAAGAAATTCCTGCCTTCGCCAAAACCTCGAGACGAAATCACAACACTCAATTCAACATCGGGCTGCCGGTACCGGCTGGACTGAATCTCAAAGTTGCATCCGTCATATTTGACTCTGCTTCGGCTGCGAAAATTCCTCCAGAGTCCGAGGCCTGATCACATCCACCAATACCAGCGAAAACCACAAAAACCACAAAAACATATCATCCTTCAAATTCTCCAGATACATAACTCTCGAAATCCTTTTTCCAGCCCTTATTGTTCCCTCTCTTTTCTCCGGGGCGGGGATCTCCGTGACTCTTATGTGGGGTACGCGCGTACCATATAAAGACTAGACAAGGCCCTCGTTCACCAGCCATGTCGCTCAATCAACAGTACCTTTTCTATCTTGCCAAATATCCGCTTTTGACCAAACTGGCCACTCTGGGGGCGCTTGCGGCTCTCAACGAGATGATCGCCCTGGGCGTTTCTGGCGATGTCAAGAAGACGGAATTGGACTTCTTGGGCGCCAAACTCAAAATAAGACACGTCTTGAGTCCTCGGATCTTGCAAATGGTGTTTTACGGTGCCTGTGTGGCCACTCCGATCTCCCACAACTTGTACGGCGTGCTAAACAAGTTCTTCAAGGGAAAGCTCTCACCAAGAATGAAGCTTGTCCAATTGATCACTTCCTTGTGCACTGTGACGCCGTGCCTCAGTGCTGCCTACGTGGCGTGGTTGTCATTTCTCAATGGATACAAGTCCCAGGGCGCCGGACTTGGCGAAATCAAGCGCTTGGTGAAGGTGGTAGTCATGGGACTCAGGAAGAACTTCCCTGGCGTGTACAAGACTTCGTTGGGCACGACTGTGGTGGCCATGACGGTGGCACAGAACTTCTTGCCGCCCGAGCTCTGGGTGGTATTCTTCTCGGTGGTGTACTTTGTGGTTGGAACCATTCAGAACACGAGGATCAAGATTCGGACAAAGAGGGAGAAGGAGGCCAAGGAAAAGGACCAGTAGTCGTCAGGGAATAAGGCAATTCTGAAGATCAAGAGATAGATATGGTTGTTTGGCTGATTTGAAGCTAGTTGAGGGTTTACTGGGCTTTAGGTAGTGGCGGTAGATCGAGCTACTTCTTTGTGTGACCCCTACTGCTTGACAGAAGAGGCGCTTATAGCTCACACCGTAAGAAATGGCCCTTGGCCTAGCGCTAGGTTGGTCTGTGTGGACAGAATTTTAAACAGACTGGTGGTACCGGGAAAGCCTCGAGTGCTGGACAATATGATAAACTATAGCATAAATTCTAACGCACTGAAAGTTAAGTGAAGGCATAAATGTGAGTGCATTGATTGTAGATCTATCAGAATCTGGCACTTCACCAGATTTGGAATCGTTCATTTGATCTTGAATGTTCTCATTGCTTGTTACAGGTCGGGCCTCCATCGTATAGCTTCAATGAGAGTAATCAGCTTTGACGCGTATTTCTTTGATACTCAACGGTGAAGCTGATACGAGTCTCCTCGAGATACAAAGGTAATCTAAGTAAAGCGGAGCATTCTTATAGCTAGATCTTTTGATTGAAGATCGCTTCAAATTTGGGTGTCGCCTCTAAGTTCCATACACCTATATTGACCACCCTCGTTAACCAACTTGTGCTTATTGGGTTTTACTGACTTTCGCCTACTAACTTAGCGTGCTTTAGCTTACCAAAAATACAGAAGTTAATGATTTAGATTTGTACCCTTTCGGATTAGACATTGTGAATGTTTACTTCCACTCAGTAGAGACCAACTTTAAATAACCTCCGCTGAATAAATTGACCTTTGTAAAGAACCTTCCTTACTCAGTCCACAGACCTGGCTGCGATGAAATACCAGAATACAATACACTTTCTCTACCCACCTCCCAATACCAAATCCCGACTACCTCCAACCCCCCACATCTTGACTCATCATCAATTAATCATCAAAATTTTCGGTATGCTTTTCCTCGGAAAAGGCCCGCTTACTAAGTCTCGGGTTCCCCACAATGGCTGCGAAAAACCACTAAATCACCATACAACCAGGGCCACAAACGGCACAAAGCGGTATAAATAGAGAGCCATTGCCGTCCAAAGTCTTACTCATACCCCCCAGATATTTGCAAAAATCTAAACTTCAAAATATCCCCCACGTTTGAAGAGCAACCTCAGACTCTGGAGACCAGTCCTACATGCAACTGGCCCAACCCCTCCAAGTCCGAAAACACCATGTTTCTTTCTGCTGCCAGAGCCAGAACTCAATTGAGGTTACCAATTAGAATGCTCACCTCCCACGCTGTGATTTTCTCCTCCCACGGAGAACCAAAAGATGTTTTGAAGACCCACACCTACGAAATCGACGAAAACAGCATTGGGCCTAACGAGATCGTCTTGAAGACCTTGGGTGCTCCAATTAACCCCAGTGACATCAATCAGGTACAAGGTGTTTATCCTAGTCAGCCTGAGAAGACTACTGCTTTGGGAACCCTGGAGCCTCTGGCTGTTGGTGGCAATGAAGGCCTTTTCGAGATTGTCAAAGTGGGCTCATCAGTGAGTGGATTTCAGGTCGGTGATTGGGCGATTCCAACCAGTGTGAACTTCGGTACCTGGAGATCCTACGCTGCTTGTGAAGAGGCCCAGATGATGAAGGTGCCCAACCCAGAACAATCCAAGGCTGCTGGTAAGAAACAGGGTCTTACTATCAACCAGGGTGCTACGCTTTCTGTCAACCCACTCACGGCCTACTTGATGTTGACCCATTACGTGAAGCTTACTCCAGGAAAAGACTGGTTCATTCAGAACGGCGGCAATTCTGCTGTGGGTAAGTTTGCTTCCCAGATTGCAAAACTCTTGGGGTTCCACTCGCTTTCTGTCGTTAGAGACAGACCCGAGATCGAGGAGCTCCGCAAGGAGTTGACTGAGGTTTGTGGCGCTACCCAGGTTATCACCGAAGAACAGAACAATTCTCGTGAATTCGGGCCCGAGGTGAAAAAGTGGCTCAAGGAAACCGGCGGTGAGATCAAGCTTGCGTTGAACTGTGTGGGCGGAAAGTCAAGTGCTGGTGTTGCTCGCAAGTTGGCACCAAACGGCTTGATGCTTACCTACGGTGGTATGTCCTACCAGCCTGTGACTTTGCCCACTTCGTTGCACATTTTCAAGAACATCACAAGCGCAGGTTTCTGGGTGACCGAGTTGTTGAAGAGCGACCCCCAGTTGAAGCGGGAAACGGTCGACCGCATTGTGGAATGGTACACTAGTGGCGAGCTCTTGGATGCTCCACTGAAGGAAAACGAGGTAGGCGACAAAGATGTCGCCCAGGTGGTGATCGACAGTATCGCCAACTCCAAGTCCGGCAAGCAGCTTGTGAAATTTTAGTAGGCGGAAGTAGGAATCAGACGCTGACGAGATGGCGTTGTAGAGGTTAAGGTTCTGTCAATGGGCGCATCACCCTATTGGAAAGAGATGGAAGATGGAGTTGCTGAAGATATCATTTCATGACCGCCAGTGAAGTGAGTGTTGCAACGAGAGAGAATTTTATTTTTTTCAAGTGAAGTCTTTAGTGAAAAGGTGGGATTATTATCTTGGGATGCCTTTCTTGGCTCAGTATATCGCACACGTACTTAAAAGGATATAGGTGGAAGCCATGTGGAAAATATTATGAGCTACAATTCATCAAGCTGACACCGAGATCATCTGTTCCAGTCTCCCAGATTTTAAGCTGATTTGTTAATGCATAAGCCAGCGGTTGATGAGAATTTTTTGATAAATCTAAACCACCATCCTGCTTGTTTCTTGAAATTTGAATCCCTCTTTACGAAATGCTACCTCACCAGAAACTCATTCTTTGTTTACTTAGCGGGGCGGTCTTACCTTAGAATGCCAGATTGGACTCAGTGAAGTTTATTATCAGGAAGTACAAGTCTTGCCAAACTTTCAGCGTCTGATACAGAAACTATCCAGGCAGCAGGTTTTTTGGAGGTTACGAACTTTGCCAAATAACAGATGAGTTGTTGCAGTATAGAAATGGCCTCATCTTGAATGCAAGTCTCACCTCTTCATGTTTTTTGAAGAGCTAGCCCACCAACTTGAGAGTCCAAGAGATGTGATCCTCAGAACTACCAAGTCATGCCGTTTCTTTTTCCCATTCTGGATGGATCAAAAACTCGAGACAGATTTTTCACTACTTGATCGCTTCGATACTCATGCTTACCAGGAATATACCAATTAATTCATCTCCAATATCCGATCCCACCAAAGTCTTGTAAATGGCTGCGAAAAGTGGATTTTGTACCTTAACGAGATAGTACCCACCAAAGCAGCAAATCCAAATCCTTCACAACCCATAACTCACCAAAGTTCGACAAAGTGAAACTTTGACCACGCCGAAGCAAAGAGACCACACCAGTCTCCAACAGAGCTTTACGGAATTATAGCTTGCTAAGCCTACCACGTACATGTGAACAAAGTGAAAATAACGGTAACCGAAAAAGAAACGAGAGAGTGAGTGATAACAGAACGCTACAAGAATGTAAACGTGAAGCGAAAAAAAAAAAGAAAAATTCAAGAAACCCTCACTGGAACAAAAACAACCCACATACTACATTCACTTTATTTGCACCCAAAATCAGCCTCTTAGGGTGCATCACTTATGCATCTCGGGATCACCGCGGTAAACCAATCCACGTATTCATGGGAAGTCAGCCAAGGGACAAATTTGACAAAATGGTGGAGAATTTGAAAAGCGGAGAAATCGACGACTCACAGCCTCCCGCCAGTTTCTCCATAATCTGAAAACGAGAACTGGCCCCTCAGCTCGGGTTTCTCCGGGCTGCGAAAAAGCGATGAACCAGATTCCGCTACACTATAACTTCTGTCTCAGATCCACATCTGTTCCTTTTTCTCGTTACACCTATTTTTTTGTGAATCTGGCCAAAAATCGCCAGAGAGTCCCGAGCTTCCGAACGTGATCCTGTCTAACCTGCGCTTTAGCCGCCGCTGCATCGACGTTATTAATTCTGTTTATCTTATCAGCAGGAACGTACCACCGTCTTCTTCATGTCTAGAGCGTTAGCTTCCTCCAACGTCCTTGTGGACGACTGTGTGGCACCTGCCACTGTTATATTCTCCATAGAAACCGGCAAGATTCTTGCAATCGAAAAGGAAGTGCTCCCAGTGTCTCATCAGATTCTCAAGAACTTCAATGTGCTTCCCGAAGACTATAAAGACGTTTCTCCCTTGGTGTTGATGCCGGGATTGGTCGATGCCCATGTCCACTTGAACGAGCCGGGCAGAACAGAATGGGAGGGTTTTGCTACAGGCACCAGGGCCGCTGCAGCTGGTGGTGTCACTACTGTCATAGACATGCCCCTCAACGCCATTCCACCAACGACAACCGTGGCCAACTTCAACCTCAAAATCAACGCAGCCAAGGGTCAGACGTGGGTGGATGTCGGCTTTTGGGGAGGCATGGTTCCCACAAACTTGGACGATTTGGTGCCTTTGATCAGAATGGGTGTCAGAGGGTTCAAGGGCTTTTTGATCGAGTCTGGTGTGGACGAGTTTCCGGCCATCACGCCCAATTATATTATCAAGGCCATGAAACGCGTCAAGGGTGAACCCACGATGTTGATGTTCCACGCTGAGATGCAACCTCACAGTAAACCTCCAGTGTTAGCCTTAGGAGAGGGCGAGACTACACCCAAGCTTGTGCCGAATGAGCTGCACGACCTCTACATTCGTGGATCCGATTCTGTGGAAATCGAGGAAAACGGGCCAAATGGGTACGACGAAAAAGTGACTTATGACGATTGTGAAGATGGTGAGGTCGAGGAGCTTGCATCTGAGGACGATTTGGAGGCAGACCCTAACGACGATCCCGTGGCTATCACTGCAGTGGAAAACCTTCATTTGGGAGACTCAGCGACGTTTATGCCTCGTAAAGTTGCCAACCTTGTCAATCAGCACAACCCAGATGACGACTATAAGCTTTCAGAAAAAGAAAGACGCAAGTCAGTGGAGTCCATCCCAGACGACCAAAAAGCCGCTTTGGCAAAATCGCCATACCTTCAG
Organism: Candidozyma chanthaburiensis; assembly: GCA_030579055.1. NCBI lineage: Eukaryota > Fungi > Ascomycota > Pichiomycetes > Serinales > Metschnikowiaceae > Candidozyma > Candidozyma chanthaburiensis. The sequence goes on from JAKUAA010000029.1 coordinate 80,744, forward strand.
GGTTCCGAGCCACAATTCGGCCGTTACGCTAGGTTGGCCAACCCAAACCATCAGGAGAACATTGACCAGAAAACCCACACACCCTTGGCCAAACCCAACGAAATCACCCAGAAGGAGCTTCGGGAGAACCAGGAAGACCCCATCGTTTTGGCCCAAAAAGAAGACGATGCGTTGGCGAACGTTGACCCTTCCCTTTACGCATCCTTCCTTGCATCCAGGCCAGACAACTTCGAGACCACAGCCATTGCCGAAATCATCAACTGTTCTTTAAAGCACCCTGAAGTTCCACTTCACATTGTTCACTTGGCCACTCACGAGGCCATTCCCTTGATGAGAGCAGCCAAGGCCAGAGGCTTGCCAATCACAGCGGAGACCTGCTTCCATTACCTCTCCCTCACAGCCGAAAAGATCCTGGCCTGCTCTACTCATTTCAAATGCTGCCCTCCAATCCGCTCGGATGCCAACAGACAACTTTTGTGGAAGGCCTTGCGCAGCGATATCATCACCACGGTTGTTTCTGACCACTCCCCATGTACGCCTGAGCTTAAGGGTCTCGAGAAGGGCGACTTCTTCTCTGCCTGGGGCGGCATCTCGAGTGTCGGTCTCGGCTTGCCTATTTTGTACACCGAGGGCCAACGCATGAACCCACCGGTGCTGCTCCAAGAGATCACCAAATGGTGCTCGTGGAACACTGCCAAACAGGTTGGTTTGTCGCACAAGAAAGGCAAACTTGCAGTGGGCTACGACGCAGATATCACCGTGTTTGACCCCAATGCCACCTACGTTGTGCACAACGACCAGACCTTTTTCAAAAACAAGTTGACTGCCTACGATGGCATGGAGTTCCAAGGTAGGGTGATGGAAACCTTGGTGAGAGGCGTTCCTGTGTTCGGCTTGAAAGAGGGCCACTCGGATATGCCCATGGGCAAGCTTCTTCTCGAGCCACGTGTCCTCGAGGCGTAGTTATATAGCATTTTCAACATCGCATACACGACATTTGCACCCAACCTCGACTTGACCTGTACACTGAGCTTGTAGTAGGAAGTGATCAACTACCACTTCTTCTTTATGTCTGACGATAAAGAGCTCCAACAGCTTCAGGAGCTTTTCCTGGATGTTGACCCACAAATAGCAGAGCGCAGAAAGGAGGTTATCAAAACTGTTCGTGAAAATGATGTGTCCTCGTTTCCCTCTGACCTCTCACTTATGTCAGCGTTTGACGACGTGCTTATGTGCTTTTCGCTAGGCGGTCAAATCAAAAACATTTACAGATATGGCTCCTATACGACGTGCGAGGCTCAGCGGAAAAAGTTCTGGTTTGCTTTGTGGAATGGTTCGTTCAGTGAAAAAGAGATGGACGTGGAGAAGCTAGCAGCCGATTCGAGAGAGCTCGAGCGCAGACAGAGGATTCAAGAATTTTACAAGCAGAACCTCCTAGACAAGAAAGCACAGGGGCTGTCTGAAGATATCTGGGACGAAAGGAAAGACCTTTTGAAGCTGCCGTTCATGGAACAACCGCTGTCTCAAACGTTCCAAGAGTGATTGGTGATTTCACATCACGTTTATGAGCACGCATATATAGCTCTAATGTACATAGTGTCGGGAGACGTCTGCTAGCGCAGCGTAACTTTTTTCGAGATCAATGCTATAGTCCTTTGCTGTGGACGTCGCAACAAAGGGAATGCTGGGGAAACCGGGAGGTCTCACATTATCACACAGCCCTTTTGCTCGGGCTCGTTATCGTTGGCGCCCTTGGGTCTTGCATTGAGCGCACACCGAGCGGCCTCGGAGAAGGCCTCGTTGACACCCCTGTTCTTTTTGGCAGAGCACTCCAAGTACCGCAAAGCGCCCACCTTCTTGGCCACGTTGAGGCCCTCGTCATAAGAAATCAACCGTTTGTTCTGATTGTACGGACTCTGAGAGTGGTACACATCGTCCTCTTGTTCCTCCTCGTTGTTTCTCAAATCACACTTCAATGCCACGAGCACGAGCTTGACGCCCTCACAGTGGTCAGCGATCTCGCCCACCCATTTCAGCTGGACGTTTTCCAACGAGTCTGGCGAATCGATGGAAAAGCAGAGCATTATGCAATGTGTGTCAGCATAAGACAAAGCTCTCAAACGGTCGAACTCCTCCTGGCCGGCCGTGTCCCAGAGCGATAGCTGCACCTGCTGGTTGTCTATGAAGATGTCATGGACGTAGTTTTCAAACACCGTGGGTTCGTAAACTTGGGGGAAGTATCCTCGAGTGAAGACGTTTAAAAGCGAGGTTTTACCGCACGCACCATCGCCCAAAATGACGATTTTTCGTTGGACTAGGTGGTTAGACTGACATTGTTATTGGGGGTAATACGGGATTTTACATACTTGTCTTGGTGGATCCACCGCAGAGAGGCATGGTGATGTTGTCAGGTAAGGTTGTAGGTAAACCGCGTATATCAGGCGGGCGTGCACCCACCGCTAGTATCTGGATATGGGGATAATGCAACAGTGGCTGTGATAGGGGCCGGCAATTGGCAACTTGGGAGGGGTGTTTATTTTGGGGGTTTCTGATTTGTATTCCAGTGATTTAAATTTCTGTTTTGTGTTTATGGTTTACTGTGGGTAGCCGCCATGGTAGTGCTCGTTTAGTACAAGAGGAAGATTTGACGGGATCAGATCATTCTTGAAGAATTTCTGGCCAGCCAGATATCAGCAAGAAGGGTGGTATCTTTGTGTTTTGGAAATTTGGATTTTGGCGTGGATTTTCTCGAGGACATTAGGCGCTCTTTTGCAGCCATTTAATGGACTGGCATCTGAAAACAAAGGTATAGCCGCCCAGCGTGGGGCGGAGAAGATAAGATTTTGAGTTTGCACTTGAATTTGTATTTCAATAAATTAACAGGGTGGAATTGTTGTCATTTTGGGGTTTGAGCATGAACTTTGCACCTTGTGGTGCGTCCAATTCACTTGATTAGAACAATGTGGATACAACAAAGACAGACGATGCTCAAAGTTGAATAGCTATAGACTTTTTCTTTGGTATTCCGTAATTGCCTACCTTGGCCTGTAATCTCGTATATTGATAGATTTCTGGACATTGTCTCAGCTAACAATGCTGACTCGCAGTCCAAGAATTCCTGAGTAAGACATACCTTGGTGAAAGAAAGGAGACCCGATTAGGGGCTCTCACAAAGATTGAAGCAAGACAATGAAAGTTTACGAAGTGCTCTTTGGCGTGCCTCGTAAATTTGGTTCAAGCTTATACTCGGTGAAAATTCAGAATTGAGTTCGGGTCCGAAGCTGTCTGCTGATCCTCTCCCAACGGCCCAAAATCAATTCAAACAAATCGTAGATTGAAGCTCTCAAGAACATCGCCTGGTTTGACTGATTCCACCGCTTCACTCTAGATCGTACAATGGTCGGGAGAAGATAATTCCTCAGTCCAACAGAAAGCATCTCAAACCCAAACCAACATATGCGTCTCGTATTCATGGAGGGAAGCTCAAGTAAGAGAGGTTTCAAATGGAGAATGTCTGGACGTGGTGGGAAAGTGGTTGCAAAATTCGTTACTGTCACAGCTCGACCAACACCCGTTTCTCATACTACCAGAAATAACCGTTAAGTTTGTGAAAAAGCTCTCTCATCTCACTTAATGCAAACATTCAGCCTCACCTGCTGCCTATAACCAAAACATTTCGCCCTACTGGCTGCGACGATATGGCGCTTAGCCAGACCCAGTGAGGTGGTTGGAGAAAAACGACAACAGCAAGTGAAGAAAAAGTAAGAGATCAAATTCAACAGAATTCTGGGCACTTGCCGTTCTCTGCGATCCACTAAGACAACCAACGCTGATGGATTTCGATCCGACTACTTCGTGAACTCTGTGACCTTCTTCTGTGAGAAAACAAAATTCTAAATGTCCTTTGGCATCTTTAATAAATCAAACCCCAACCACCTGCTAAACACAATAGGAGCCTCCATTAGACGTAGCGGAGCTTGGATCCTAGATTGACCGCAATCTGCTGAGTTTTCATAGAATGCCGAGGATAGGTGACAAATTTTCAAGAAAACAATCGAGAAACCCAGATGAAACAGTTTAAATCAAAAAAGTAACCTTCAATTCGATTCCCCTCCGAATCCGTGATGCTCATCTCTACAGTACTCTGCTCATCGCACCTAGAAGCATACTACCCATTAACACCTCTACGACCAGACCTTCCACAAATCTCATATTTCCACAGCTAAATTTCAACTGCCTCAAAAGCTTAGATGACCCACTTTCAGGCTTTTGGCGACCTGGTCGGCCGAATAAATCGACCATTCATTTCCAAGTCACATGACCACCATCCTACTACATCTCCATCGCAGCAGAAAAACATCTTCAGCTCACCATGTCCTCACTTCTAGTCGCCCGTTTTGACCCAAGTCTAACGTATCTAGCGCTGGCCGTGCAGGCCTTGGATGTTCACCAGGTCAAGGTTCAAAGCGTTGTTCCTGCCCAGGATCTGGTCAATTCTTCGTTGAATCTAGGCAAGAACCAGAAGATCTCCAGCTTACTGTGGGTTCTGGCAGATCAGAACTCGCTCATAGCGTTGGGCTTGACCAGCGGGAGCATCTTGCTTTACTCGCCTTTGCTGAATTCTATAGTGGCGGAATTGGAGCACCCATCGAGTCTTCAGGTGACTGACTTCCATTACTCTGCTTTGTCTAAGACGGCATGGTCTTCAGACATTGGCGGCAATATCTACGAGTGGGACTTGCAAAGCCACCAGTTGGTGCTGAATATGTCGCTATTCGACTTGATCGAGTTGACCGAGTCCATCTCCAGAATTCTGTCATTGAAGTTCGATGGACTGGTGCATCTTCTTGTTGGTACTCAGAACGTGTATCTTATCAACCCAGCTACCAAATCTGTGGTCAAGACGTTTCATGCCCACGTGCTGCCCATTCACACACTTATGCGTGTTCCAGATACCAACGATCTTTTCATTACGGCTGCGGATGGTGACCGTTTTGTGAATGTCTACTCATTTCATAGAACTGCCGCCAAGGCTGTTCTTGTGGCGGAGGCCGCCATCGAGCACGTTTCTATCAACAAGCACAATAGCGTGGGGTCAATTTTGGCGGCTGTCACTGAAACAGGTGCGGTGGAGATATTCAAAAACCCTCTTACGTTTGAAAGCAACCCTCTGGGCACACCAGAGAAGTCTAGAAAGAAAAGAAAACAGAGCAAAGCCGTACTGAGCAAGAGCTCGGAGGCAAGCCTCAAATTCGGACGCCCAGCTGACGAAATAACGAGCCCAGACGATGAAACGTTACATATTAACGCCGTGGCCCTTTCCAGCGGCGATTTGCATGTCACATGGCTTGAAAACGCCTCGATCTCTTACTTTGAAGCATTGCCTTGGTTTACTGACGCAGGCTTCGCCTTCAGTGGAACACAGAAAATCGAAAAGTCAAAACAGAAAATCAGAGCCACCTCTCACACCGCAGACGGTCATGATGTGGCAGCCCCAAAGCTCTATCAGGAGACGCATACTGTTATCACCGAAGGTAACGCCTTCCAGGATGACGTGGACGAAGAAGAGAATGACGAATCGTTGGAGGAGAAAATTAGTAAACTCAGCGAACAGCTGAGGCAAGCAGAAAGCAGAGAAAAGAAGAAGCTCAAGCGCCACACCCCAGGCTCTTTGGCTGTTGTTCTCTCCCAGGCATTGAAGAACAACGACAACTTGTTGCTCGACAACTCAGTCCTCATAAATAAGGACCCCGAAATTGTGAAGAACACCATCGCCAGGTTGGACCCTTCCCTCGCCGTGGTTCTCCTAGACAGGCTCGCCGAGAGGATCACCAGAAAGCAGTCACGTCTGGAGGGATTATTCTTCTGGATCAAGTGGGTCATTGTCGTCCATGGCAGTGTGCTTTCGTCCATACCTAACATCAGCAACAAGTTAACGAGTTTGCACTCGATATTGACCAAGAAGGCTGACACTTTGCCTCGTTTGCTTGAGTTGCAAGGCAGACTCAACCTCTTGCAATCGCAAAACAGCTTGAAGAAGGAGATCTTGAACGGTCTGTTGGCAAACGACGAGGAAGGAGAAGAAGAGGTGGAGTACGTGGAGGAGCTTGACGACGCAAAGCATGCTGGACTCCTAAGTGACGAAGAGGATGACGACATAAACATGGATGGTGTGGATGACTACGAAATGAGCGACGAGGAGATGGAGAGTGGCACTGGTGATGCCTAATTTGTGCATATCAATAGACATCTGAGGAAGGAGTTTGTGACCGTAGCGAACGAATGCAATTGAGGATTTGGGAGAGGCATGTGTGGAATGAAGTAAATGAATGCTCTTTCTGGGAGGCAGATGAGGAGCACTGTTTCATATAAACAGGATGGGAAAACCAGCTCTCGAGTTTTAGTCATGAGGTCTCAATGGCTGAGTATGGAGGTCGTATTATTGAACTTTCCGGATCGAAGCTGAGAGGGAACCTCACCTGCTGTCTTTGACACATAGAAATGTTAATTGCAAGTGACCACCCTTCGATCCTATGCCCGTAAAGCCATGGTAAGACCCCTTAAGCAAATTTTCAAACTATCGCGGAGACGACACGTTTCTTAGGAATTTTTTATAATAATGATCATGATTCATCAGTGATTTAGTTATTGTGCATATCTCATAACATCCATTCCAGTCAAGCATATCAGAATACCAAACAACTAATTTTTTCACGGATCCAGCTCCCATAGGCCAACTCGAGGCGTATCACCAAATCGACATCTTCTAAAAATTCTTCTACAAATTCCGTCCTCCACCATCTCCAACTTCTTCAAGTTCTGTGCCCAACTCGCACTCATCAATGGCCCTGCTTCTTTCATGGAGATACATCTACTTCCTCACAATCGGACTCCGATTCTTGGCCGCTCTTTCAGATTCCTACATCCATCCAGATGAACATTTTCAAAGCTTGGAGGTAATTCTGGCCTTGTTGGGCTACAATGTCAATGCACCTTGGGAGTTCACCTCAGAGAATCCAGCTCGCAGTTACGCTCCTTTGCTTGTGGTCTACTGGCCAATCTTCCAATTGACCGAATGGCTTGAATTTGAGCCAATTCAGACGTGGTACACCTGCCGCCTCGTGCTTATGGTCGTCTCATGGATGGTTACGGACTGGTGTCTTTATAAGATGCTTCCGACAAAGCAGGAGAGGATCAAGGCCATTTTTTTCACCCTGACACTGTATGTGACGTTGGTGTATCAGAGCCATTGCTTTTCGAACTCGGTGGAGACTGTTTTGGTGGTAGCAGCAGTTTACGCTGTGAATGAGTTGAGGTTCATTTCTGGCCAGGATGCGTCCCAGCAGAAGACCCAAGATGTGGTTATGTTGGCAGGTGTATTGGGTTTTCTAGTGGCGTTTGGAACTTTCAACAGAATTACGTTTCCAGCGTTTTTGGTGGCTCCCGGCTATTACTTATTGCAGGCTTTCTGGAAATGGAAAGCCCTACCTTTCGTCGCAGCTACAACTTTTGTATTGACCTCGGCCGCTTGCATTGTTATAGATACGGTGATTTTTAAAAACATCAGTTTGTCCACCGCCCTCGAAGGCCCTTTCAACCTCAACAATTGGGTGATTACCCCATTGAACAGCCTCGTTTACAACTCAAATACCCTCAACTTGGCCAAACACGGAATTCATCCGTGGTACACCCACGTCATTGCCAACATGCCCCAGCTATTCGGCCCGGGTTTGTTGCTCTTGTTCTTCAGATTCAAAAATCGGTACTGGAAAACTACGCCTTTCTTGAGTGCTGCTGGAGGTATTGTCTTGCTTTCATTTGTGCCCCATCAGGAATTACGCTTTTTGATCCCTGTGGTCCCGCTTTTGTGCTGCTGCTTTGACTTGAGTCTTGGTTACGATGGTGATGCTAAAGAAGCTTCGAAACTATCTCTGATTATCATGGGCCTCTGGTTCATATTCAATATCTTGATGGGAACGATAATAGGAGTCTTTCACCAAGGAGGTGTGGTACCAGCATTGAGTCACCTACATCTGCTGAACCTCAAAGACGTCACCCAGATTTGGTGGAGAACTTACTCCCCTCCTACGTGGATGTTAGCAGACAAAGATTACGAACACCAGTTCATCTCTCTTGATGGCGAATACCAAGACTTCGAACTAGATTACACCAAGTCTAACTACGTGATCGATGCTATGGGCTCTGATAGCAGAGTCGTCAATGATCTCATCATGAATTTACACACCAGGGTACTTTTGGTGACGCCAGTGGCTTCGTTTGCTTCACACTTCGACGCCAACCAGTTCAAAAAGACGTGGAGCACACCCTTGCACATGGACCTCGATCATCTCGACTGGAGCGATCCCCGGACCTTGCAACCAGGATTGGCTGTCTATGAGCTAATCTAACATCTTTTTAATGGACATACCTCATGAGATTACTTGTAGAAATCGAACTTGTCGTGCTCTGTTCCGGTCTTCACCTGTGCCGTGTAGGCCTCCTCCAAGTCGCTTTGTAGAATCATGTATCTGTTCTTTCTGACGGCTCTCAAACCGGCTTCTTGCATGATGGCAGCAATCACAGCACCAGACAATGGGTCGTTTCTCACAATCAAGGAGTCCAAGTCCACTTCTGGAGCCAACGCCATCTTGGATGCAACAGTGGAGAAGATCAAGCGTCTTTCTCTTCTGTCCTTCAAGGAAGGGAATTCAATCTTTCTGTCCAATCTACCTGGTCTCAACAATGCGGGATCCAAAGTGTCGGCTCTGTTGGTGGCCATGATGACCTTGACGTTCGACGTCTGATCAAAACCGTCCATCTGGTTCAATAACTCCAACAAGATTCTCTGGACTTCACGATCAGCACCGGTTTGGGCGTCGAATCTCTTGGTAGCGATGGCATCGATCTCATCGATGAAGATGATAGCTGGCGAGTTTTCTCTTGCCAAGCGGAAAACGTCTCTCACCATTCTGGGACCCTCACCAAGATATTTCTGTACAAATTCAGAACCGTTAATTCGAATGAAGGATGCAGTTGTGGAGTTGGCTACAGCTTTGACCAACATGGTCTTACCTGTACCAGGAGGGCCATAGAGCAACACACCTCGGGGAGGATCAATACCGATCTGAGAGTACAAGTCTCCCTGGGTCAACGGCAACTCGACAGCCTCTCTGATTTCTTGTTTTTGCATGTCCAAGCCACCAACGTCGGCGTATGTCACATCAGGTTTCTGGTTGTCTCCAACAATGGCGATGGAAGAATCGGCCTCAGGGGGCAAAATGTCCACTAGAGCATTGGAGTGGCGGTGCAATGCCACAGACGAAGAGGGCTTCAATAACTCCCTGTCTAAGGTTGAGAGAATTCTGACCACGTAGTTCGATCCTGTCGTACTGGAGACAATACCTGTATTTTCGTCAATGGGCTCCAAAAACTGGCCGATGACCAACGGAACCGATCTGATCCTCTTGACCTCCTCCTGAGCACGCACAAGTTCTCGTTTCAAGTGGCGCTGCTCGTCCTTGATGTAGTCTTCCTGTAACAACAACAAGTCCAACTCTTTCTCCAATTTCTTTAGTTTTAAGTACACATCCAAGTTATCGTCAGTGAAATGGGCAAAGTCAGGCTTGGACCTAGGGAGTGCATGAGCAGAAACGACGGGTTGTTCGATACCTAGTTCCTCCATGGCAATTGTGTGATTGTAAGGATTAGATATGGTGATTTGAGTGGTAGTAGCGTATAGTACCTGTGGCGAGATAGTGGGGCGCGCACGACCAAGTGATCTAGGTTGGCACACCTGGGGTGGTAAAAATACTTGATGAGTCGTGTTTGGAGAAAAAAGGTTCTTTAAGACTGTTCGGTAATATTCTAAGAGGTAGTGGTACGATAGGTTCGGCTTTGGCGTTGTAGGGTCTAGTGTATAGCGTTACATTAGGCTGCGAAAAGCTTCCAGAAAACCCGAGTAGATAGTTGTGTAACGTAGGAGAGAAAATGACGTTATTAATTTTATGGAACCTTATATGATTTGTGAGGTCAATGAGCTCGAAAGGCACGCATAAATGGTAAGCCCATATATTGGAGAGCTCGGAGTCAAAAAAGTAGTTCACTATCTACCCATGAAGCTGAAGCTGTTGCATTGAGTGACACAACCAAGGAAGCCATTTGGATGTAAGGCCTGCGCGTTAATTCAGAGATTGGAATTGTCAACATGAAAGGACAATTTTTTCAAAAAATGAGTCCTTGATTAAGACTCTTACTAGAATCGATTACTACGTTTCCAACATTAAAACACTTGCGCACTGATTTAGCTGTGATCAGAGAAGTAGTGAACGATAAGTTTATCGAGCATTTTGCATTTGCACTAAACCGTGCAGACATATTCACAAAACCCTATACCACAGACGGTCTCCAACCTCAAGTTCCAAGAACTATAGTTATGACAAAGCGATGAACAGAGGATGCTGAGTGTCCTCTAGACAACGTCCTCGCTAGGCTATCACCATTCTGTTAATGTAGCTGCTGGCACAGATAACTACTATGTAAGAGCAAGCTGCTGTACCTACCGCAGAGTATAATAAGAACCACTTTTTTATAGAATACACTTCATCACTATGGACATACACTATATCACTGTGGACTACTTCCTTCCTTTCACCGACCCTACATACAAGGCTTCAGTGGTATCTCGACATCTCTATAGAGAGGACCCCGAGACGTCTGATAAGGACGTGAATGTTTTGGAGGTGCCCTTTCGCTTAACGCTGAAGGCCAACATCATTTAGTAGTTTGTCAGACTAGAGAAGGCGGTCTCAAGAGCCCTCGGAAACGAGACCAAGGAATACATCTGGAGATACATCAGGGATCCTGTGGGTCATCATCCACAAACGTGGTTCTCGCTTCCAAATAATGCAGAGGACTTTCCAACTTACAAAGTGATCAAGATAGGAACAGACAATAAGACGACTTCTCCAGAGATGACACTAGCGAAAACGATGTTACCGTGAGAGACTCATCTCGATTTATACAATGGTACCGTATAAGTCTTATCAAAACGGTCGCGCTGAACTGTGAAGATAAGTGGTCTTCCGGGTTATGGCTACGCACTTTGGGACCGATAGAGGACTTTTCCAAATTCACTAATATACCCAACGTTGGCCTATATTAGCAAAGTGCAAGTTGATCTTGACAAACCGAAGGTAAATTGAAAATCCACAATTTTGCAAAGCCATGCCCACTAAAAACCCTCCCACTAGCAATCAGTACTAATCGTAAGGGCTCCTGACACGAACAGCACTCACAACCATCCCAGCAATCAAACATTGTCTGAATAGCGAATGTGTTTCGTCAATATGAGAATGCAACTCTAAGGGATGTCGGAAAGCTCCCTTGACAAGAAGCTTCAAGATCAGACCCAAGATTGGGTGTGTTTGTCGTAGCAATTAAGGCTGCTTGATTGGCGGGCTAAAACCGGTTTTGTGATTTGCAGCAACTCAACTCTCTGCTGATACATTCACCATGCTATTTCAACCACTCTACTAAATAAGAATCCAAGACATCCTCGTAAACGCATTACCTCGCATCACCGTTGCGAGAACAATGCAGCAAATGCGACACCCAATTTCTATTGCTTTCTCATTCTGGAGAACGCCAACCCGAGCAACCTTAACTGCGGGCCGGTTTCTCCGGATTTGTTCCCTGTGTGTCCAGAAAACTCTCGAAATTGCTTCAAACCCGAAATCACATTTCAACGCTAGAATCTCTGTTCTCTACGCAATCCCTCGTTTATCAAAGTTAGGCTCGGATCTACCTCGATGCAACAAGCCTCATTAGCTTTAAAGCTTCTTGCAGTGCGTAGACATGTTTGACAGCACCCGATGCAGCACTGTTAGAGCTTCAGAACGTCAATTGACTCAGATACCGGCATTTCTGCAATTGCCAAACCGGCTCCTTGGTGTCCCCGATTGCCACATACTACTGAGAAGGCTTGACAGCAAACAGATCCAGTATCAGCAGGGAAAACCACACCTGCTACCGAAACGTTTTCAAATCCCCCAATTCCTCTTAATTTCCTTCCTCTACCCTATCTCTCCGCAAATTTTCTCCATTTTTGCCCCATTCCAGCTCCCATCCCACAGTTCTTGATAATTCGCACCCGGCTCTACCGGCTCCACACATACACCACTACTCCTGAAGCTCTCTCCCCAATGCTTACCTATCTTGTGCTAGCCGTAGTGGCAGTACTAGCAGGAGTGCTTTTATTGGTCAACTTGATTCCTCATGTCAACGTGCGTGGCTTGGGCTGGATGTCTCTCCGGGGTATCACTATCAACCTCCGCAATACCACCATTAACATCGGCAAGCTCAGCTTATGGGTGAACTTTCGCCTGCTGCTGCTTGAGCCGTATAGAATGGTTCATATTAAGGTGGTTGACGTTTCGGTGCATCAACGGAAAACTCCCGACGACTCTGACAATTCCAATTCTCTGCCGCCCTCAATTCCAGAGCATCTCGAATTCAGAGTCCCCCTGTGGGCCTACGAGTGGGTTCTTAAGAGAACATGGATGAACCAGGTGGACATTCATATCTTACACTGCTCTGTACATCACGAAGGCTGCAGTCCTGACGTTTCTGCCCACTTTGCCTACACTCGTTTCCATTCCAGCTACAAAAAGCTCACTAATAAGTACACCATCAGCTTCCTGGTGATGGACGGGTACTTGATGCATCTGCGATCCAAAATAAAGCTGAACGAGAATCTGATTAAGGTGTTTCAGAACACCCTGGTGGTAGTGGGCTCCACGTTAATTTTCTCGTGCTGTCTCGATCTGAGAAAGGTCATGTTGGTGAATCTCAGCGACCTAACGCTTCTGGTTACTATTCTGAATCCTTACATCACGCCTATATCGGGTTTTGTACCCGAGAGACCTAAAAAAGCCCCGAGCCCAACCAACGATACTTCAGACACCATCCCCATGTTGGACCAGTTTGTAAAGGCTTTCGCTATTGCATCTTCGGTGGAGCTTCGTCTTGAAAACCTCAAGGTCGAGTACGAGCACATAGTGATTGGTGTTTCCAACACGCTTATTTCCCTACGGAGAGAACAGTCTTACAAACTTCATACCATGTTGGTGGCCTCCGCCTATGTCAACTCCTTCCGTGTGTCCAGCTTGGACACCAAGTGTGTGGATGTGCCGTCCCTAACGTATCTTTTTGAGTGTGACATGGCTGATTTGTTCCGGGCGTTCGAAGCCGGAGACACAAATGACTTTTATGTTGATATCAAAACCAGTTTAGACCTCACCCACCCATCCTTTGATATCTACTTTGATCAGATTGAAACCTTCATGGCACAAATCAAGCTGTCAAGCCACAAGTCGAAGCGTTCGACTGAACAAGACAAGAAACCATTTTTGGCGATCCCCTTGAGTAAGTACTTCCGGAAAATGCGAGGTTCCTCTATCAAATTGGGTATTTCTGATGCGAGGGCCACCCTCCATCTCCCTGCAATGGATCTGGAGTCCTTTGTTCGGTCTTCTATCCACAATGTGACTGCTACAGCCAGTATCTCAACATTTTTGACGAAGTGCTCCACCAAACATCTCAATAGGCTTCTCCTGTACCGCCTACGTCCCAATGATCCTCCATCGTCGCTTAAGGCTTTTGCTAAGTTGAAACATTTGGTTATAGATGTCGAGGAGAACCTGGTGGTTGCCTCGAAGTTGAACGTCATGGCAGCTTATTGCCTCAACACCCACCGTGTGAAGCTCAAAGTGAATAGTAGACGTTTGGTGGTGAACTCGATCAACGACATGATTTTCTATGTGGTGAGACGCCTAAGAGATAGTCACATCAAGCACTACAACCGGATGTTACGAGAGGCACGTTCAGAGACTATGCATGATGAAGAACAGTCCGTTCAAGAGGACGACTCTCAGCCTGCGGTTGTTTTTGTGGATTTCCTGGAGCTTCTACCAGAGTGCGTTGTTAGGGCCTCTTTGAAGGCGACCGAAATCGTCGGTACAATTATTTGTAAAGACGGACTTCCGTCCCACTTTGTTGAAGAAGACGGCGTTGAGAGAGATATGGGAGACTACCGCAGAGGTGTTTCTCTCGAAATCAGAGACTACATTGTGGAATTTGACCGTAATGAACGGGACTTTCACTCTCAAGCCAAAACGACCGAACTTTTTGTTTTGAGTGAATATGCTGCCCAAGTCTCGCAGACGGCGCTGCCTACTTTCAAACACGAAGCACAGAATGAGCCCGACTTCAGTGATCTCCTGAGTATCGAATCGTTTGGCGACAACACTCTGGAAAGTGTTACTCCGTCTAAGCTTCGTACAGTAATGAAGATACTAGATCTCAATGTCACTTCAGAGAAAAACAAGATGGACAAGCTTATTTTGACGGTTCCAGAGGCCGATGGATATGTCGATATGTTTTTAATTTGGTGCATATTCTACGCGATGTCCTTGCTTAAACTATTTCAGCCTACAGTGAAGGTAGAGTATTCGAAAAAAGAGCTCAAACGCATGAAGGGCACGCAAAAAAGGATCAAGCTCGATGTCCATGTGAAGTCAACAGCGGTCAAGATTATGCTTCCCAACGATGTCAGCACGCTTTTTGAAATTGAAGAGCTCAGTGTAAGTGATGCCTCTAATTGGCCAGTTTTCGACCTAAAGAACACTCGTCTTTACGTTCTCCATCCTGCCACCGGCGCCTGGTGTCGTTTGGTGTCCATTCTTGAGACGCATTCCTCGTTGGGGGAGCTTCTTCAGGAGACATGCTTCTTAAAGTCCAGAAGCATCAAAATTTATGTACCTTTCCGGTTCCTTATTTATACTGTCATTGACAACATCATCACGATGGTCAAGGCAACCAAGCAGATCAGGCACAATTTCAAACAGCTTAGCGAGGGGAATCACGAATTTGAGAGACTCATGCCTGTGGCCAAGCCGCCAATTTTGTTCCCTAAGATCCGGTGGTGTGCTGATAGGTTCAACCTTTCACTCGAGGAGGATATATTCGAGACTGAGCTCGGCCTCATCTTTCAGTTAGGACGGATCGAGCATCTCATACGAGTGAAGAAGTGGCTACTCTTTGAAGCAGAGGCAGAGAAGCTCAGAGCAAAGGCGGCCAATGTTTCGACCGAACTCGACAAAACTTCTACTGTCGATCAGAAGCGTTTCCTTTCCGAGCACAAGATCAAAAAGACCCACTCCCACCATTTCCAACGCAACATTGCCAACACTTTCCTCCATGGTTTCAGAAACAACCTGGACAGAAGCGTGCCTTCAACCACCGACACAAAATCAGAAGCCTCTCATGAGCCTGTTAATGTGTATACCCCAGAGGATGCTGAAGCTGAAATTGAACGTAACAGAGTGAGACTCCAGGAAGAGATCTCCATGTCATGGATCACCAATTTCAACCGTCTCAAGAGCACAAGATTTGCTCAAGGCAGAAGGGTGAAGACGAAGGTTGCTGGATACGACAAGATCTCACCTTTGATGGGCCAGAAATATAACATTCAAAAACTGGCCCCTGGCGCACCGATTATGTCTCTTGGATTTAATGATTTTGACCTTACTTTAGACAAGGCCCATATTGACGATGTGGACGAGTTTTTGAGACTTTATGGTAAGGGACAGCCCAAGTTCGATTATTCGATCCTCATTCCGCTCGAAATTCGACTTCGTGCCTCTTCGTTATACATCTCTCTTAGGGATTACCCATTGCCGTTGCTTCTCTTCCCCTCTGATGAGAAGGGCTCCAAGATTATGGACCTTCAGGGTAAACTTGTTATCAACGAGAAACTCGTCCATAGGAAGGAGGAGATGAGGCATATTTACGTCCCTTTCACCGCTGTTTCCAGGAAAGAAAAACATGTCGACAACTTTTACTCGGTCCATGTTCCCCGTACGCTTACCCCAATCAAGTCGATGTTTGACCTTGCCTGTTTGGTGGACACAGATAAGGCGTGTATTATCAACTGGTCTAAATCTTACCAGGCAGCTATTCTGAGTGCAGCAGGTGCTTTGGATAACTTCACCAAACCACAGATTGACGACTCGCCAATCGGCTGGTGGGACAAAATGTCGCTTATAATGCACGGTAAGCTCCGCTTTGACATTCCTAACGAATTGTGTCTCCATATCAAAAGCTCTTCGGATCCATATCTGGTTGTCGGTAGAGATGCTGGTTACATGTGGAGTTGGAAGCACGGAGTGGAGCTCAAGTTCAACTACACGGGCGATCAAAAGGAACTCATAATTTTGGACTCTTACGACTTTGTATTTGGCGTACCGGATTGTTCTTATGGGCACAGTTTACCATGGAACGCATTGCACCCATTCAGTGGAATGCAAGGGAACGACGTGACACGGACGTTCCAGAAGAAGGTGATGAAGTTTTCGTCGGACGAGAAGGTGCGCTGGAGACTTGGGCTTCTTTTTGAACGAAATGAAGACGTCAAGTGCCGGGATGTTAGCGCAGACCATAAGCGTACCAACGAGTTCATTCCTCACTACGAAGTGGTGACTACGAGTACAGAATTTGAATGGCATCCAGATTCGTACGAGGGATTTCGTTCGGACTATCTTCATTTGGCCATTGGCGTCACTTCGGTATCAAAGAAGGGGAACAGTCATAACACAGCGTACTTAACGCCTGTTGCGTTTGCCTATTTCTTTTACTGGTGGAAATCGATATCGCATACTGTCAGCATGCCTGTAAGGCATGGAAAGCTTTTCCCTTCAATGGTTTCTAAGGGGTCGGTGAAGATGAGCCCTCATTTGGTGACTGTCAAATACCAGCTTATCTTAGAACCCTTAGAAGTCAGTCACATGTACACCTCGTACGAAAATCTGGACAACGGCCCTCGAGTGATTATTACTGGACTCAAAGGAAAGAGTGAAAAGTGTCACATAGATCTTCATCAGCGAAAGGAGGTTATTCGCTATGTTAATGAGAAGTTGGATATTGACAAGAAGGTTCACCATATGAAGCTCCATTTGGGTGAGGTCCGAGTATGTGAGGCTGACATCCGAGCAGTCAAAGCAACTTTCAGAGACCCATCTCGTAAGGGGCACGTCATTGCCTATTTTACCAATAAGGTAGACAAGCCGATGAACTTTGACAAGTACCGCCAGGGCTTTTACGAAAGTGTGCAAGATTTCCGTAATAACGACACCTCTCAAGGTGTCAAATGCAACCCAGAGGACTTCTCCTGGCTTGACCAGGATGATTTTGTGGAATTAGAGCTGAGAGATGAGCTTTCTGCTGATCCGGCCATAGAGGTGATTCCGTTCTTTTACACGCCACGGTTCACCTATTTCAGGGAGTTCACCTTAGAGAAAGTGGACCACAAGTACCCCTTCGGGCGTGAACCGTCACACGTGTGTGTTATTGGCGATGAAAGCCCTGAAACTGTTCAGGCTGAGCTTTTGAAGGCTAGAGCAGATGTTCTTAGGAATGAACTTGACGGTGTCCTTCTGGCCCTAGAGAAGACGGATAGCGGCGCCCACAGCCATAAAGAACGTCTACAGAAAGAGATTGCCGAGGGAGTGCTGCGAATGGAAGTGGTCAAGGATATGTACCACGACTGCGCTGGCGACGATGAACTCCACGAGCATTTAGACGAGCGTAAGCAGCAGGGCAACGAGAACGGTGAAGGTGTTGACCATCTCACCGTTCCTGGAGAAACACCAGAGCAAGACGAGAACAATGTCGAAGATTTCACTGCGGATCGCAAGGCATCCCGTTCCAAATCAAGCAATCAATCCGTGTATTCGGGATTCAAGTCCTTGGACCAGGTCAATGATATCACTTCAGAAAATTCCAGTGCCAGTGATTTTCACAATCGATTCCTCTTCCATAACGTCCGGCTCAAGTGGAACAACCAGGTTAGAAATTTCGTCACCCTCTATATGGCTTTGATCGGCCACAGGCGAACAGAAAAGCTCATGATGTCACATAAAGCTTTCGATCTCATTGAGAGTTTCGTGGAACAGCAAACCCTGGGCGACTCAGGGGATCCGGCCGATTACGATGACGAGAACTTCAGGCTGACCTTCCATAATTCAGGCGACGTAATTGAAGACTTTGAACGCTACCTTAACTCGTTGGTGTCCGAGAACCACGAGATGGAGTACAAGTATCTTATCAAATTTATTCGCCCTCAAATTCAGCTTGAATGTGAAGTTGACCCCAACTCTGCCATGTCGGTGACGTCCCAGGACATTGAGATGCAGATCATCCAGGAGAATCTCGCCGGAACCGACGATGTCATTAGTGAGGGTAACAACGAGGGAACAAATACTGTGGAGTCTCGTCATGGAATACTATTCAAAGACATGCAGGCTTATGTGTTCCACAAAGACCAATTCCCTGATGAGTATGACAATCCGTATGGAGATGAACTGAGAAAGATGGCATGGCCACCATGGGTACACTACGAAGCCTGTGTGGAACCTATGTGGCTCCAGAAAGACCTTGTGCTAGAGAAGACTTCTATGGCATTGATCGTCAAAAAGCCAAATTTCTTGTCGATGGAGCAGTCATCACTGTTGCATGCAGACGAGCTTAGTGCCCATTTGGCGAAGGTGGTGGTAAATGCTACTTCCCAGCAGTACTCCTCAATTTATTACATCTTGCTCAATCTTCTTTTGGATAGCAAGCTGGCCAAGGAGCAGCTCCATCTGAGACTCGACCTGATTATCGAACTCTCGGATTTTGATGAGACAACTGGTTTGGCTGACAAAGTAAAGCTTTTGCAACAAAACATCTCCATTAGTCAGCACACGTTGCTTTCCATTCAGGACAAGCCACTTCTGGCTGATGAAAAGCAACGTGTATCGCATGTGGAGTTGGAACTCGACAAGATGTATGTGCAATTAGCAATTATTACACACACGTTGATGCTGGTGCTGTCTAAGCGAAAGGGAAACCGTGGAGTGGGCAAGTACTGGAACATCTACGCCGACCAGGTTATCTGGCATCTTGTCGAGAACTCCAACGAACCGTTGGTGGACTTTGCTATGGCGCCTTCCAAATTCCAACGTATTGATATGCTTGACGGCTCCAACTCCAACCTTGTGGAAATCTCCATGATGCAAGGCTTCAATCTTCGCCGCAATGTCGTGTACCCAGACTTCATGCTGCCCTTGATCGATGACCCTTCATACGACAAGTCGCAGCCAGTGGTTTCCATGAAGTGGAAAATGCTTAGTAGAGTTGGTGGTATCAGGGTCATGAAGAAATCCCAATTAGCAAGTCAGCCAGCCAGTGTTCAGCTCGACTACACTACGGCACAATTGCTTTTGCTGTATCTTTTTCCAAACGACGATAAGGAGGAGGAAAAGAGCGAGAGTCGAAATGGCAGCGGCAGCTTCAGCAAAGATCGGGAACTGTCGGAAGAACTGGAAGAATCGGAAGGCATTGAAAGCAATGGCTCCAAGTCCAAAAGTTCGATCAACCCATTCAGAAAGATCATCGCCAAGAGACACTCAAGCCCCTTTTCTAGCTTATCAACTCCCTCTTCTCCAAAGGGAAGTTTCCAGGAAGATTCAGGCAGCGTCTATTCTTCCCGTGATTCATCAGGTGAAATCCCATCTCTCAGCTCCGAGACTAACCGTGCACTTGGCTTGAAAGCACGTAAGCAGAAGAACGGCGACACAAGAGACGACCTTTCCATCATCATGAACCGGTCATCCAAATTTTTTGTTATTGAGGAGATTGAGATTCCCGCTATGAAACTCCGCGTTAGTTTCAAGGCCCCTAAGCACCTCAACATCATCGACGTGCACCGCCTCGTGCTCTCCGTTCCGCTCTTGCAATTCAAGCATAAGACGTGGTCGGGCGAGGACTTTGTGCATCAGATCAAGAAGGAGTTGATCCGCATTATCCTTGCTCACACTGGCAAGATTATTGGTAACAAATTCAGGTACCGTGACAGGAAAGCCACCAAGGACCCACTCAGACAGATCGGGGATTTTACGAGCTATGTTGCTGTTGAAGATTTGGACCACGAGAAGCGGCTGGGGGAGCAGGAGGTTAATGGAGTTAAAAGCACTCTCCATCGTTTGCAAAATGTCATCAGCCCTAATAGTGATGGGAATCACCAAGCATAGTTTGTGAATATGGTTGAAAGACGATAGAAACGAGCGATAAGTGCTTATGCCATATCAAGTCCTTCGATTATTGCAGGTCAGTAATAGAATTATATATTAAAAGACTTTTCCTTGGAGAGCAATAGTAGACATACTGACAAAAGGGCATGCGAGAGATGTGAGTTGTTTTTAAAACAGTAGAAAGCCAATTGATGCTTAAGGGTATAGGCCTGTTGGAGGCTTCAAGCTGATACCACCAGAACAACATGCAGCATCCAAAAACGCTTTATTGCTTTAAAGTCTTCTGAGCGAAAGAAGTGTGATACTTTTCTCTTAATTGGACGACCAGAGAGGTGAGGATATTGCTTTATAGATTCTCCATTATTTGGAGATCTTCACAGATTCGGTATTATCTATCACAACCGTAATTGCCTCTTGAGCTAGAGGAGACGCATTTAAGAGACTTTGGGCAGATCTTGAGAACACTAATATCTCGTTATCTGCCGATACAACTTTATATGACAAAACAACTATGTATGTTGGTCAAATCTGAACCCGTCGATGGCCCGCACTAAGATTATTTCACCTTGAAATAAGCTGTTATCTTTGATTCTTTGCATGTTCTTTTTACGGACTCAATCTAATTTGTTATATAAACATTACCAGATTTCGTCTTATCAATCTAGGCAATGAACTGTGACGCTCGAGGCACAATCCAAAAATATTGCAATTCTCTTTTGGTCTGTTTCTCTATGTTGCGATATTTTTTTTTTTTTTAACGATTATCAATTAAGAGGACGCCAGGAATAATAAACTCCTCTCAACCAAACCTATATAGCTAAAAACCACATAGTAAACCCCTTAATTTTTATCAACAGAAGCTGAGTGAACCCGAAGGAACGCGACTCTCCTCTAAAAGAACCTCTCAAGCCAGAAAGTCTCTGAACCTCTGCCGAAATATGTTTCTTGTCTCCATCCTATTCCTTGATTCATCCTATTTAAAGTCCCGCCAGTTCATATTTTACGCAAAAGTCTAGATCTAATTCCCAGCTTCACACTTATGCGGCAAGATTGTAGGGTACTGCCGAAAATAGCCGAAGAGCGATAACACACCAGGTCACCCCCAACCCATAAAAATCGAAAAAAGATACGAATTACCAATTTTCCTCCAGCTACAACACCCACCACAGCATAATTGATCTCTTTTATCCAAAATCAAACCCAATTGACTGACAACTCGTTCTTGCCAAGAGGACCGCACCCGTACACCACCAACAGGGACACACCACAGATAGACCAAGAACAACATGCTGTACTTCAATTGTCTCCTCACATATTCAGAATGGCGTTCTTTGAAGCCCTCAAAGATAAGGCCGTCAACACCTTTAACCAGGTTCTCGACAGAGCCCCCGCCAACGGCTTGTCCAGAGATGAGGCCTTTTGCAGAGACTATAACCTTCCAGACGGAGAGGTGATTCTAGATGAGCTGGCTGTGGAAATCAGCTGCAAGCCGGAGAATTCTCGGGAAGCCTACAATGTGCTGTACCCTCAGGGCCGGATCTACTTGACACAGCACTTTCTCGTGTTTCGGGACGTTTTCGACCGGAGAAATTGCTCCTTCGTGCTCCACCTCAGTACAGTCAAGAAAGTCGAAAGGCTCCCCACCAGCTCCTACGGCTTTGCCTTATCAATTGGCACCCACAGCAGAGTCAACATCAAAGTCTACCTTGTGGGCTTACGATCGGACAGTGAGCGGTTCTCGCTGCAGTTGAAGCTGTCGCTCAGGAAGAACTTGCCCAATGTCAAGAAGCTTCCTCCATTCATACAGACCTGCTACTCCGAGTACCTTTTGGCCAAAAATAAGGTCAGCAACGAGAAGGTCGAGCACATGCCTCCAGGAGGATTGGGCGTCCGCTTCAAGTTCCCTGGTGATGCTAAGGCCAACAGGGACAAGACCAAGATGAAGTTATGGTTTGATCTTTTTAGAGTCGACGGCCGCAATTTGTCGCTTATAAGAACGCCCATGTTCTACAAGCTCGTGCGTGTGGGCCTTCCGAACAGACTTAGAGGCGAGATCTGGGAGTTGTGCTGTGGCTCTATGTTTCTCAGATTAGACCACGCCGGCGAGTACGAGAAGCTTCTCCAGGAAAATGAGGGAAAGAAGTCTGTAGCAATCGAGGAGATCGAAAAGGACTTGAACCGGTCGCTTCCAGAATACGCTGCCTACCAGGACAAGGAGGGTATTGACAGATTGAGGAGAGTTCTTACCGCCTATTCGTGGAAAAACCCGGATATCGGGTATTGCCAGGCAATGAACATCGTGGTTGCTGCCTTGCTTATTTATATGTCTGAGGAGCAGGCCTTCTGGTGCCTCAATGTGTTGATTGACCGTGTGGTGCCCGGATACTACTCAAGAACCATGTACGGCACTTTGCTTGATCAAAGGGTGTTTGAATCTCTCGTGGAAAACACCATGCCTGTTCTTTGGAATCATATCTCCAAACACGACATCCAATTGTCGGTAATCTCGCTCCCCTGGTTCCTTTCGTTGTATTTGACATCGATGCCATTGGTATTTGCTTTCAGGATCCTCGATGTTTTCTTTCTTCAAGGCCCCAAAACGCTCTTTCAGGTTGCCTTGGCAATTCTTAAAGTCAACGGAGAAGAGTTATTGAAGGCAGAGGATGACGGAACCTTCGTATCGATTCTCAAGGAGTACTTCCTCACATTGGATCATTCTGCTCACCCCAATGCCGCTAACCCAAAGTTTAGTCAGGTTACCAAGTTTCAGGAACTCATGGTTACTGCCTTCAAGGAGTTTTCTGTCATCAATGAGGAGGTTATCGAGAGACACAGAGCTAAGCACAGAAATACCATCTTCCTGAGCATCACCACTTTTGTGAAGAGGACTGAGTTAAGAAACTTACCCAAAACTGAGAACTTGTCCCAGACGGACATCTCTTTGCTATATGACAGATTCTATTCCATTGTTACATCCACAATCACGGTCGGCACTGGCGCATCCGAAATGCATTTTGACGCATTCAAGATCTTCATGCAACAAATTTGTGATTGGGTGGAAAGTGAGCCGAATGATGATTCTGTGAAACAAGAAGCTTTTCTTGAAAGACTTTTCAACAATTGGGATACCAAGTCTGAGGGCTCTCTTTCATTGGCCAACCTTGTGGTGGGGCTAAACAAGCTCTTGGAACCTGATTTATTGACCTCCATCTCCAACTTCTTTTCGCTTTATAGCAAGGATGATAAGGTCGATCGTGAAGGCATTTTGACGATATCAGAAGATTTGTTATATATCACTTCGCCTTGGAGGAAGGGTCTTCTTTTGGATTCGCTTACGGAAACTGCAATCGAAAATGCCATTGCGGACGAGCTTTACAAAAAACAGAAGGAGTCAGGCAATTCTAATGGTGAAGGTATCAAAATTCCCGAAAACTTTGACCTCGATAAGCAGAGGATTGAAAATATGCAACTCGAAAGATACCTTTCGGCTGCAAGCACTTTTATTCAGAGAGCGTTTGAATATGCCCAGCCAGTTGAAGATGAGGAGGTGCTCATTGAAGAGCTTAAGATTGACACTACTATCACTAGTAATGCTGCTTTGAACCCGAACACTCCTGTCTATCTCAATTTGCCCACCTTCAGAATGGTTGTTTTGGCTGACGAAACATACGAGCTTTTCTTCACCGACACTTTCAGCGGGTCGTTCCACATCGACAAGCCTCTTGACTCCAAGATGAATACAATGAGGAATTTGAGAGACATGTTCGATGGACTTATTGCGGACGGACGTGAAGTTGCTAAGAAGGTACGCCGTCGTATGGATTCCCTGCCCATACCACTTCATACAAGCGATTCTTCCTCTGTCAAATCAGGCAAATCCTCGCGTACGCAAGATGAAGAAGAAGAGAGAGATGACGATTTCGGGGTCATCGACATCGACGAACATGACAAGAATCTTGTTCTTGGGGCTGAAGCACAGGTCATTGTGGCTCCAGTCAACAACACTAAGGAAGAGGAGAGTAGGATCGCTTCGCTCAAAAAGGCAGAGGCGACACACAAGCAAAAGAATAATGACGGTAACCTCATAGAGTTTGAGACATGATACTTAACGAGAAAAATAGAAAGTTGGATTAAACGTACGATTTAATGGACTCTAGAGTGTGTAGAATTAAAAGGACGTCTAGTTCCTTCCAAAAAGTTTCTTCAAAAACTTCTTTTTCCTTTTTGGTTTCGCTTCGTCAGCAACAGGATCAGCTTTGGGCTGTCTCAAAGTTGCATACGCTGGCGATTGGACCTGACCTAAATTCTGGCCACCATTCTGACCATGGTCTTCCAGATCACGGAATCTGGAGCGGAACCCACCCCCTGAAGAAGCCAAAGGAACATTGTCTTCCTCATCAGAGTCGACAAATCTCGACTTAAAAATTTTGAAACCACCGCTGCCTCTCCGCTGCTGCTTCTGCTGCTGTTGTTGAGCAAGCTGCTGGGCTTGCTGCTGGGCTTGTTGTGCTTGTTGCTGAACTTGCTGTTGAGATTGTTGCTGAAGTTGTTGCTGAGCTTGTTGCTGAGCTTGTTGCTGAATGTTTGTATGAGCGTTCGAAGCAGCTGCTGAGGTGAAGGTTTCTTGCTGACCAACACCGGCATCTGGTCTTAGGGTGAAACGATGCTGACCATTTCTCAGAGGAGGGTGATGTGGAGTGCTGGTTTCGGCTCTAGCGCCTTCGGAGCCCTTGTTGAAGGAAGACTCTCTCTTCAAAGGTTGCGCTGTAGAGGCCGGTCTGTGATTTGCCCTGGCGAACAACTCAGCTGCTTTAGCCTTAGCAGGCGACTGATAATGTGGATCCGCATATGGATGTGGGGGAATAGCCAGAGGCAGGTTCGACTTGAAAGTACGGCCGCTCATGCCGCCAAGCGACTGACGATTAGATGCATCCGAAGGCGCTCTAGGTCTAAGAGAGCGGTCCGCAAGGCCAGCATGTGGTGGCTGCGGAGGTGGGACCTGATTCTTCCTGAGAGTGGTAGCAGCGAACTTCTGTGAATTAACAGGTGAGCGAGAGGGGCCTGGATGAATATGCTGAGCGCTGATACTCTCAGAGTCGACGAGCTGGCTGGAGGACAATTTCGAATTGAGCCTGGTGTTCTCTGCCGTGGTCAAAGACAAGTATGCCTGCTGTGCTGGGCTCACATGAGTGTTGTTGTTCAACCCGTAGGTGGATCTGGAATTCTTCATGGCAGACTTGATGGGCCTGGAGTCATTGCTGCTGCCACTCTTTATGGATGAAGCAATGCCTGGTGCAGCGGGCTGTGCGAGATGATCAACATAAGGATCGTCGTTGATAACTTCTGGATGAGGGACGAATTTTGGAGTAGTGGACTCGGAGACAGACGCGTTAGAGGAGCCTGGCAAAAGAATACTTTCCTTGCCGTTAACCTCGTTTACGTTGTTGCTGCCGAGTGTAGACTTGACCTGCTGAGCAAGCGATGGTGAGTTGTCCTCATCTGGCACCTCCACGATTCCGAACTCATCTTCTTGCGGGTCGCCAGCGTAGTTCTGAATCACATCGTTCTCATCAATCTCCTCAGCGGTGACAGCATGAATAACACTGGTGTCATCAAGCGAATAGGTACTAGTGACTTCCTCTGGTTCAGGTTCATCGACAGTGGCAGGCAACTTAGTTGGATCTTTTCCAAGATTCTTCTGCTCAAACTCATCCACGGCAAAAGGAACAGGCTCAATTGGCACCTCCTCGTCGTCCGTAGACAGCGCCTGTGGAGCGTCGTCTGGAAGAGCATTGAGTGTGGGAGCCTGTGGCTTCACAGGTTGTGGAGCATCAAAGCTATTGGCAATGCTAGTAGGGACGCTCTCTTCTGGTCTAGGCGAGGTTTGACGGGAAGTTTGACGGGAGAACGATTCCTCCTCCTCACGAAGACGCTCTAGCTCGGCCCGGTGCTTCTCATTCTGAGCCCGCAACTGCTTGAGCTTCTCGTACTCTTCACGCTGAGCCGCCAACTTCGCAGCCACTTGACGCTCGTCTTCAATTTGATGCTGCAATTCGACGGCCTGGCGCTGGTTGGAGGTGTCGAGCTCGGAGCCCTCCTCGATCTTGAAGTCCGCCAAGGTGGACCGTTTGGAAGTCACACGCTTCTGGTTGGTCTGGTTGGTCTGGTTGGTCAAGGAGCCCGTCCTGGGGGCACGAGAAAGCGAACTTGTGCGGGAGCTCATGGAGCCTGTCCGAGAGCTCAAGGAGCCGTTTTTACCAAGCGCAAGCCCCAGACGCATGGAGTTGCTTCGGGCAATGGCCTGCTTCATCGTGGTTTCTGGTACCTCCACCACCTTGATACCATGGGGGGTGGGCACGTACTTTTTGACCATCTTGACTGCTGGCTGCGGAGGCGAATGTGTGAGTTTCAAGTCCCGAAGCTGCGCCCGGTTACTATAGTGGGCGTCAGCATCTCTGCCCATTTCCTCGATCTGAGAATCGGTGAAGCTGTCGTCAACCGAGTAGTCCACTTTGGAAAAGCTGTGTCTATCGCTGTTGACAGAGCCAGTACGGGCATGATTGGGGGTGCTTGTGGAGCGAATGGAGTTACTCTGCAAAGAAGGCAGTCTCTTCAAAAGCAGGCCCAGGGATCCAATAGCCGGTGGTTTTTGAGTGCCAGGAGGCAGCTTTTGTCCTATCGTCAAGGCGGCTGCGGTGGCAATGTTATCCGGCTGATGGCGGTTGGCCAGATACCCGACGCCCGTATAGGCGACCAGGTTTCTTGTTCTTCTTCTGTTGAACATGGGGTGGTAGTTGCGGTGAGCAGCAACGGTTAATATGGTGTCTTGTGGTGCGCACACGACCTTTCTGGGGAGAGCAGAAGGTCAGAAGGGGAGGATGAAGCGAAGGGCTGGTTGAAAATTTGATAATTTTTTTTAGCCGAGTTCAAAAAGATGGCAATTTGGCCGGTGGTGGATGTCCACTCAAGACGCCGCATTGATGTAAAGAAGGTCTATAGTGCAGGCGGGCACAGTGCCGAGTTGCCGATGGACAGGAAGAGGTGGATGTGATTTCGGGCGGTGGGGAAAAAAAGTTAGAGTTTTTTTTATCGTTGGAATCAGCAGACTTCGCGGACTCCTGTCGTGTTGCTGGTTTTATGATTGCATTTATGTGTGGCGTTTTTGATGGGCCCTCTGGCTCATGGAGTTATGAACGGCTGCAAGGAATGCAGGATTTTGACAGGCAAATGGGAGAGGCACATGGGGATGACGGCCATTTTCCTGAGATGACTAGGGTAAATTGTTGAGTTATTTCTGAGCATTTTTATTAAAAACAGCAAAAACTGCAGCTTTCAAACTCCAGTTGAGCTTATATCCTCTCAAATTTACTTGGCTTTACGGTCTGGAGTAGCAAGATGTCCCGATCTGCTTTTTTTCCTTGATGTCCGTTTTTGCTAGCAATGCGGCTTCTGCCTCGGAAATTAGGGAAGAGTAAGGTCAACGCTGACTTAAACCTCAATTTGCCCTTGGAAACGGCTGAGATTACTTGTGAAAGGTTCAGTTCAGTGGGTACAGAAAGAGAGGTCTGTCTCTCTTTGCAATGCCCTGTAGAACCTAGTACAAAGAGCCGGACTATTCCATCGCTTGCTGGACTTAGTGTTGGAACCGTATGTTCGGGCTGTAAGACCAGTCCTTACAAGATAGTAGATCTCGTGAGTCCACTATTGTGGAAAGTATGCCATTGCTCTCCACTGCAAAGGTGAATGGGGAAGGAATATGGGACGTCGAAGAGGTTTATAGATGTGTGGTTTTGGTGTAAAGTCTTTATGGGCTACTAAGTACGGACATCGACCGAGCACGAAATGCCAACGTTGATGTTAATATCGTCCAATGTGAGCCATGTAAATATGCGACTAGCGCTGCAAGGTTTACGACGGGATGTTGGACGATACCCGTTCGCCATTAAATCAACCGAGTTCGCAGCAGCCAGACTTATTAATTTTTAGTACTAGTAGATCCTTTTGCAGTCGTTCAGAGCTCTTAGAGGGCCATGTAGCCATGACTTAAGAAAGCCAAGCATGGAAAATGTTTGGTCGATGCAGTGTGCTTGACTGCCATTAAAAGACCACTACCGCTGTTTCTCATACCTGAGCTGACATACCTGAGCTGACTATCGAAGCTTCTTTTCAAAACAAGAGTAAAGCCAGTAGAGCACTCCAAATAAAGACCCCCTCTTCAATGGGCAAAGCCCACTTCTTGCCTGCCCAATGTCCGTGGATCTGTTCCATGACAGATGAGTTCGATTAACCCACCTCTTCAGGTTGAGGAACCAAAACCAGCTATTCAAAAACAAAGCTCTCACATCATGGAGACCTTCCTGGCCCTGTCGAGTCCTAGGAGCCTGTACAACCACCTTCCTGTGGCCTGACCATTGGCAACTATCAACCCTAGCGCTGGTCTGGCCAAGATCAAAAAGCTGCTCCACAAAAAGCCCTGGAGAAGAGGCATGAAGATCTGATCTTTGATCACGGCGTATATAACAATGCCAGGTGTAATCGGCCCTATAGGCTTGAGCTGGACTTCCTTATCCTCCTCTTGATCGTCGACAATCTGAAGTTCCGTTTCAGTCAAGGGCGCCACGCTGGGAGTGATATATTTGTCTAGGGAGCGCAAAAACAGCTGCTCAAAGCGCAAGTCGGGTATGGGTATAACAGGTGGTTTGTTCATGGTGGTGTAGTTAGTTGATAGTGCGAATTGGTTGAGAGTGGAGGTGAGGTGACGATGTCAGAGGGTTATGACGGAGATGGTAGTTTCTGGGCTTTTTTTTTGTTGGGTTGAAATATGTCATATACGTTTGATTCTGAAAGACCTTGGCGGTAGTGGAGCTGTTTAGTGCTGCCCAGAAGACCCTATTTCCTAGTTATATGAGGCGATTTCGCAGCCATACTGTCCTACTGGTAGGGAGACTCATAGTGACTAAAAAGTTCAACAGTTTTCCGATGGATTGTTAGATTTAGAGGGCACGTTTTGTGAGAGAGTCTTATGGGGTGCCTAACGTTCTATAAATGGGCCGCTCTACATAGGTGATTACCTAGAGCCAGTGCTACTATGTTGCACTTTTTCACAGTCGCATCATATGGGTCCCATCAAACTAGCATAACGAAGTGAAACTTTCGGGCATTTCTGGATTCCGGTAGATTCAGAAGCTGGAAAAATCAGGGGATTCGTTTCAGTCTGGCCCGCGTACATTTTCGTCATTGTTCCATCAATGAGTGTTTAGTACATTGCAGTCATTTGGCCACTGCAACGAGGAAACAAGGAACTTTTCGCCGACCGTCACAGACTACAATCAAGCAAACCGAGTATAGAGACTGATTTTCGCTTAGAGACCCACGGCAGACAAACTCCTTCACATCCTCATTAAAGCTTCTTTTCGCAGCCAGCGCTAAACCACTCCACACTAGCCAAACATAATACAACGATGAGCCCAATTTCCTCCATCAACAAAAAAAGCCCACCGTCCACATCCCCCCAATCCGCCCAGTTCCACAACTCGCCCATTTGTAACTTTGGGTCTTCTAACCGACCTGCACATACCACCACCAAATATCTTCAAATCTTCACCGCACTATCACCACAACACCATGGACGTCGATTCTGAAGACCAAGGGCCCAGGGTCACCATCAGACAGACCGAACGGGATCACGTGGACTTCATCCTTAAGGGTGTTGATCTTGCGGCGGCAAACTCGCTCCGCAGAACCATGCTAGCAGAAATCCCAACGCTAGCCATAGACATTGTTGAAATCGATGTCAATACATCCGTGCTAGCAGACGAGTTCTTGACGCACCGGTTGGGTCTTGTCCCGTTAATTTCAGAGGGCATCGAGAACCTCTCTTACTCCAGAGATTGCACATGTGATCAGTACTGTCCCAACTGCTCGGTCAAGCTCGAGCTCACAGCCAAGTGTGACAGTGACCTGACAATGAACGTGTATGCGCTGGATTTGGCGAAGTTCCACAACGGGCTGAAGCTCGGCGATCCAGTGATTCGGGATCCTGCCCAGCGGGGGCCTTTGCTCTGTAAGTTGAGAAAGCACCAGGAGCTCCGTCTTACGTGTATTGCCAAGAAGGGCATAGCCAAGGAGCACGCCAAGTGGTCGCCGTGTGCTGCCGTTGGTTTTGAGTACGACCCTTGGAACAAGTTGAAACACACAGACTACTGGTTTGAGGATGACGCCGATGCTGAATGGCCCAAACTGGCTAACTGTGAATGGGAAGAGGCCCCAGACCCTGAGGCGCCATTCGACTACAAGGCCCAGCCGGGCAATTTCTACATGGACGTGGAAACCGTCGGTAACTTGCCGCCCAACGAGGTGGTGGTGCGCAGTATAGAGGTTTTACAGTTGAAGCTCGCTGGAATCGCTGTGGAACTCAATAAGGACACTGTGGAGGCCAACAGCGCTGCTGCTGGGGGGTTTACTACGTATGGCCGCTCGCCAGGAGCCGGTAATTCTCCGGCCCACGGGTACGCCTATGGCGAGGGCTTTGGCAACCTGGGTTGGTAAAAGTGTATAAAATGTAATATAGCGCGAGACGATGGCGAGGTAGGGGAGCTCTTCAAGGGTAGTTGAAGAGGACTTTCAAGAACACACGAAGATGATGCATGTTGTGGAGATAGAGGACAGTGAAGAATATGAGAGACGTGGATGACCCACGGATAGCTTACTGTGCATTTTTGAGAGGCTGTTTGCATTATATCATGATTTCCTTTGACATTGCTTGTCAATTGAACGCCTTATAGTTTAGAGTGTTGTGGCTTCCGAATGAATCCCATTGTGCATCTCTTCCTCTGGGTACCAAGAGTCCAAAAATTTCAGATTCCATAACTGCCTCAAGCACTTAAAGCACCTCAGCTTCTGTCCCTGTTCCACAGGATCACTTCGTCGAGCTTCACGAGGCTTCCCCCAAAAATGTCCAACGACGAGCCGTAAGTGAGATCCACCTTTCCACCACTAAGCCTTTCAACCAAATCTAAATCCAGCACCAGCTTGGCGCCGCCCGCATAGGTCAATTTACCCTCAAAACCAGTTGGACACCACAGACCAAGCTGCTCGACCAATTCGGTATCGATGCCTTTGCAGAGGCCTTCAACATCTGCAGCGTGGATCAAGAACTGATCGCAAAATTGGCCCAATCTCTCAAATAAGCTCAGGTCCAATTTGCACCGAGTAAGGGTCTGCCACTTGTTAGTAGCGACATACCACTCAAGAGTCCCATTGTTCACGACCCTTCGACAGCTCACATCCACCACAAGACGCTCTTTGCCAACCTTTTGGGAAATATCCTCCAACCGCTTCATGTCAATCTCGTAACCCTCGTCTTTTTTCGTGAAAAGCCAGCTCGTCACTATAACATGGCTGGCACCTCTATCGATCCAGCTCTGGGCATTGTCTATAGTGATGCCGCCGCCGACCTGAAGATGGTCTTTCCAGGTTCTGCAAGCCAATTCAGCAGCCTCGTCGTTGGCGGGATTCGTCCCAAGTTTGATGACATGGCACCCTTGAATGTGGTGGTCCTTATACAACTGGGCATAGTGGGAGGACGGTTTTGTGCTAACGAAGTTTTCTTCGGCTTTATCGGCAGGCGAAACGTCGTCCTTGGTTAGCGTGCCGCCCACGATCTGCTTGACCTGGCCTGCATGAATATCGATGCATCCTCTGAACCTTGTCATGGTGTAGTAGTTGCAATGAGCATCGCGAAATTCAGTAGTACTTTTCTGTGCCAATACTACGTTTAACTTTACATCAAGACGGCTTTGCATTATGGGCGACGACTATATGAAAGCGTTGGAGATCCAACGAAGAAACTTCGAGAAGCAGTTTGGAAATCTCGAGGATATGGGGTTTGTGGATAAGTCCAAGGCAAACAGTGAGTCTCTGAGTGAAGAGGACGAGGCTGGCTCTCAGAGTGAAAGTGACGAGGACCAAAACGACGAGATAGAGGAATCCAGTGAATCGTCAGAGTCTGAGGACGAGTCGGACGAAGAGGTGAAACCAAAGGTCGTCAAGCTAGAAGAGAATCATATACCCACACTAGCATCAAAAGAAGACAAAAAGCTTTTGCGCAAAGGCAGGGCGCCCACGCTAGCGGAGCTAGAAAAGCGCAGAGCCGAAGCAGAGAAACTCACAAAGAAACAGCAGGCCCAGGCGGCCAAGGAGGACTCTGAAAACTTGGACAACGATCTCAAGCTCCAGCGACTTCTCAGCGAGTCCCATATCCTCGCTCACAATATGGAGCATCTGGGAGCGGACTTGACAATGCAGACTATCGATTACGAGGCGCCTGTGGGAAATGCCAGAAGACGTATTCTAGACCAGCGTATAAGAGCCGCTTCAGCGACCAACTCAAGCACCGGGGGTCTTCCAGCTAAGCTCGAGAAAATGCCCATGAAGTTGAGAAAGGGTATCATCAGTGCTCGTGAGCGCAGAGTGGCTGAACATGAGAGGGATGCTCGTGATGCCGGCATTGTGCTTTCCAAGGTGAAGAAGGGCCAGCTTAGAGACATTGAGCTGGGCAAGGGTGCCACTGCATCGAGTGATCGTCTTGGTGTGGGCAAAAAGCAGAAGAGCAGAATCAGAGACCGTGGTTTGAAGATCCACTCTGTGGGTAAGTCGACTAGAAACGGATTGAGGATCTCAAAGGAGGAGATCAGCAGGATCAATCTGAAGCGGAGACGGTGAGCCCTGGGCGTGAAGGGACACCGTCTTTGTTGATTTTGGCTCCTTCGGATTGAAGAGGGATGGGCTGCTAAGAGATGTGTTTCTCGATGTCAGCGAACGGTGCTTTCAATGGAAGAATAATTTCTTTGGGGTGTGCAACTTTTCCAAGTTACTTCAGTCTGTGGCGACGATGGCTGTGGTATCGGTTTTGCTTTTGATAGAGGGCCATGGCTTTTGCTCACAGATTTGTAAACTAGATTTTAATGCATAGAGACTATGATTAGTGGGCCATGAAAGTTGTATTTTGGTGGAGCATACTCATGGGAGACTTGGTTTGATCGAGCACAATCTGTAATTATGGCAATTCTTATGGAGGCCAAAGCTATCAATCGAATGCAATGAATAGATTCGGAAGTTCGAAAGTTCTCGTTTAGGCGAAATGATGAGGGAAAGAAATGAAGGCTTTGTAACAAAAAGAGAACAAAATGACACTTTGGACGCAGAAAATACCAACTCCACCCGATCGATTCAGTCCATATATTTGATCTAGTTCCGAGCGTATCACCCCAGAATAACCACAGTGCTCGGAACAAGATTGGACAGTTCGAAGCTCCACTCATGTCTGACCTAAAGAGAGCAACTGACAGCAAAATACATGATCACAAGATTACATTCAGCTTTGACTCTATACCTCCACAAGCATCCTTAATAATCTCATTCAACTCTGACCCCAGTGCCAAAACCACCACATCCACTTCGTACAAAAATTTCCAAAAGTGCATCAGCTAAAATACTCAATTCCTTTCCTTCATATCAACCTCTATTTTCTGTTTCCTCTACTCATCTCACCATCTGACTCCCCATCTCAGTTTGCAGCCAATGCGCGAAACCCAAACAAACAAACATCAACACATCTACCACCAAACCCACCACCAAACTCACCACCAAATCCAACACCAAATCCACTAATCCAAATTCACAATGGCTTCCGTGCTCCCGAAGAAACGTGCCATGCAGGGCTCGGGCGGCAGGCTGTCGGTGAAATACGATCTCAACAGGAGAGTAGTGTCTGGACGGACCGTTTCTGGATCACGATCTGTCTCTGGGAACCGCCATGTGAGTCGAGGCGACATGTTTGTCGCTGCTGAAGACGACTCCTTCGCAGAGGACGCCATTGACTTTCACGAAAACAAAAATACTATCATGCTGAACTTCGAGGAGTGGATCAAGCTTTCCACAGATAACAAGATCACCTCGAAGAACTCTTGGCAGTTTGCGCTTATCGACTACTTCTACGACTTGAACGTGATCAAGGACGGCGACAATATTAATTTTCAGCGTGCTTCGGCGACTTTAGATGGCTGTGTGAAGATTTACTCCAGTAGAGTCGAGTCTGTGGCTCTGGAAACGGGAAAGTTGCTTTCAGGATTGGCCAAGAAGAAGGCTGACGAGGCTTTGGACGAGGAGGAAGAGGAAGAAAAAAACGGAGAGCACGTCGACCCGGCTGCACTTCGTAAAGAAAGAAGAGTCAATAGAGTGGTGGAGTCTACTTTGGTGCTGGAGGAGGCTCTTCGAATCAAGAAGCTCGACCAGGAGTTGGCCATTGACCCACTTTTCAAAAAGGCGCTTTCTGATTTTGACGAGGGTGGCATCAAGTCTCTCTTGCTCAACACTCTACGCATCGATGCTTCCATGCGAGTGGTGTTTGATGCCACGACCAATGCCCCCAGGGAGGCTACGGAGGAATCTGACGAGTACGAGGCGCCACTGGAGGATCTAGAGCTCCGTCTTGACGAAGTTGACGTGGGAAAGTTGAAGTCTTTTGTGTTAAAAGAAGATGACGATCTAGATACGGCGACAGTGGTTCCCACAATGCCTGAGCTCGATGCGGTGTTCAACGACATTGGGAATGCCAAAAGCGTCCTTGGCGATGTGAATGCTAGACTTGGTAAAGAGGACGAGGTGATGGATCGTGAAAGTGAAGAGCCGGAGCAGCCTGCCATCGACGACTTTGCACTTGATGATGGAGATATTCCCAACATTCCCGACGACGGCCAATTCATGAATTTTGCAAATATGGATGCCGAGCTAGCTCAGGGCCCAGTTTCTGATGAAGAAGAGCTTCCGGCTGAAAGTGAGATTGTTACCGGCCATGTTCTTGACCAGGACTTGATGTCGTACTTCGACAAGACCATGAAAGACACATGGAGAGGTCCTGAGCACTGGCGTGTGGCAGCGTTCAAAAAGCACAAAAATTTCGATACTCCTAACTCCAACAAATCACGAGCTACAACCCCTCAGCCAGATGGAGCGCAACCCAAGCGGAAAAGAAAGGAACACATCACCATAGATTTCTTCAAAGACGAAGACGAGGATTACATTGAGGATATCTTCCAACCAGCCAAGAAGGCTGCTCCAATCCTACGATCGCCAGACTCCATCGACACAACCAACTATCACCTTTTACCGGATGACATACAATTCAATTCGAAGAAGTTGGTTACGCTTTTCATCAAGC
Source organism: Candidozyma chanthaburiensis (assembly GCA_030579055.1). NCBI lineage: Eukaryota > Fungi > Ascomycota > Pichiomycetes > Serinales > Metschnikowiaceae > Candidozyma > Candidozyma chanthaburiensis. Next base: position 116,090 of record JAKUAA010000029.1, read on the forward strand.
CCGACCGTTCCATTGTGACTTTCTCCAGGAGGGCTAAGCTGCTCAGGAATGATACCGATGTTCTCGAGAACGCAGCATACACTGACCAGGCATATTTCGCAGGCGAATATCAGAAGAAAGAACAGGAAAGAGAGGAGGAGGAGCGCCAGGAAAAACTCGCAGCATCCTTCCACCAGGCCGAAATGGAAGACTACGACAATTACGGGGATGTTGATTTCAACGATGTTCTCGGCAGTGCCGATGTCGCCGATACCGAGCTCAAGGCGGAGAGCCAGTTTGTAACCGAGGGCCGAAAAGCACGTCCAGAGTATGTGAATTTCTCCCGTGTGGCTAAGAGAGTTGATATCAAACTTCTTAAAGACAACCTTTGGAAAGCTATTAAGCCTGAAGAGGAGAAGACCCCGACTTCAGAAACTGAGGACCCTCCAAAAGAAGTTACCCCAGTGAAAATCGAGACTGCCTTCACAGAAGTTGCGCAGAAGATCGGCAAGATGTACAAAGCCGAGGAGAAGAAAGACCTCTCCACCAGTTTCTGCTTCATTTGCATTCTTCATCTTGCCAATGAACATAAACTTGATTTATCTTCGAACGATAACCACGACGATTTACGCATTACTGGTTTCTAAAAAGCTGCTGTTCCTGATTATCAGCGTCCTAGTTAACCCCTCGTGCGTCGGCCGCACTTTTCGCTCAACTCGCTTGCATACTATAGGAGAACTGGGGTAACTTGCCACTTATACTCCATCTTTCTCATGACTTTGAAATTCAGATCTGTACAATACACCAGCGGTTCGAGCCCTTTGCTTATCAAAGGTGATCAATTGGATGTTTCCAAGGATTCCGACGGGAACTATGTTGTGGAACCCACCAAGGTGCTTGTCAAGATCAAGTGTGCTGCCTTGAATCCTGTCGACCTTGTGAGCAAGAGTATAACTCCAGCTCTCTTAGGATACAAGACAAGAGGCATTGCATACGACTACTCGGGCGTCGTTGTTGGAATCGGAAAAGAGGCAGAGAAAACTACCGGTGTGAAAATCGGCAGTAAAGTGTGTGGTATGTTCCAGGAGCTCTTTGGCCGGGGAACTCTTGCCGAATATGCTCTCATGGATACCGCCACGGTGTCTGGGTTCAGCATTCACGAATTTCCCGAGGGCCTCACTTTTCAAGAGGCAGCCTCGTATCCTTTGGTTTTGGGCACTGCGGTGTTGATGTTTTCCAAGATCCCGAAGGCTAACAAGAAGCGGAAGATCCTCATCTTGGGATCAGGTACTTCCGTGGGCAAGTTCTGTGTCCAAATTGCCAAAAACGTGCATGGGTTCGAAAACGTGGTCACCACTTGTTCCCCAAACTCCGTCGACTTGGTGAAAAAGCTCGGCGGAAACACCTGGATAGACTACACCGCCTGGGACCTGATTTTGGACCCTGTCCTCGAGGATGTGGGCATGAATGGTAAGTTTGATGTCATCTTTGACTGCGCTGGTAACCCAGACTTGTTTCCACAGATCGGCAATATCCTTGTGGGAAAGAAAGAGGGAGGCACCTACGTCACCATTTCAGGTGACTACAAATACTCCTATTCAGAATCTACGGTCGTCAAACTCTTTTGGAATAACCTCGGTCTTCCCAAGAGACTCGTCAGCGGCATGGTTGGACTTTTGGACTACAACTACGCTTTTGTTGCCGTGATCAACTCAATGTATCCTTGGCATAAAGAGTGCAAGGAATACATCGAGAACAAGAAGGTACAGCTCACGATAGACAGCGTATATCCGTTTGTGGAGTTTGACAAGGCTTATGAGCGTCTCGGGTCGAACAGGGCAAATGGCAAGGTCATTGTCAACGTGGAGGATGACGCTTAACTACACAATCTTGAAGTCACGTCGTGACATTTGAGTTCCTGAGGCATGAGAATGCTTTGATTTTATGAGAGACTAGAATGATAATCTTTTGAGTCGGGTAAAGACTAATTAGAAAATTCGGTTCAATTTACGCTTGGGTTGTTCGAGCAATACTTGGATCTTCAAGTGTGCTTTTCTTTTTCTTGATAGGTATGATCTAGCTGGGCAATTGTATCAGTTTCCTATCCTCACTTTAATGCTATGGTGGAAATTTTTTGTTTATGGCTCTGTCTTTTCCAATCCAACTGCTAGCCCAGGAGTCTTGCCTGGTCTATTAGAATGCATCAAATATCAGGCAGGTTTCAAGAATTTTGTGAAGGTCTGGATGTGGAAGTATTACAATATTTCGCAACCGTTCTTTCTCCCGGGAAATACTCCCAAATGTTGAGAAAACGCAAATGTTGAGTTAAAGCTCGTAGCCACAATGGCTGCAAATCTATGTGATAACGATTTAAACAGAAGTCTTTTCAAAGATGAAAGTAAAACTAAAGTTGAATTGCCGGCCCGGAGGTACCCGGCTTCGTATCTCTACTACCAAAAGTGCCCCTACCCAGATTCGATATTCGTGAAATTTTCGGTCTGACCCAAACTCATAAGACGTCGAACCAATTCTACATTAAGTTCAATGGCCTTGGCCGAGTTATCTACCATTGATCTCAGTGATCTCTAGATTAGATTCATTGCCTCCCTTCCAATTGTCCACCTAAGCACCTCCAACTTCAGCAGAGCTTTCATACCCAAACTCCAAAATTGCTTAAAGGTTCTCCGCCACGAAACTCTCCAAATTCTCTCTTTTCTACTATAATATACCAGCTTCAACTGAGTCACTGAGTCACTCCACGCAGTACGCTATGGGTGCAAAAGGGCTAGTATCTCCCAAATCAATAAGCACAAAATATTTACAAAACCACAAAGAACTAATCGTAAAACCCATATCAAAATAACTTAAACACTCTCTATATCATTAATCGGACTTATCCCGCTGTCACGCCACAGCAATACCCCATGCTTTGGAACCTTCTCGCACATTAACATAAGTCAGCCAGGGTTCTTCAATTTCAGCCACCAGCGACGTATTCGTAAAAAAAAACAAGAGGATAGATACACACACAATACTCCACTGAATCCAAAAGACGACCCGTTTTTTTAACGCCAGGCTCTTGGTTCCATTTTGGCGGACCCAACCCAAAACCGTGCTGCGCACGACCATCCTACATTTCACGCAAACCTCAACTTCTGAAATCACCATGTTACCTTCCCTCTGTCGGGTACTCCCACGAAGTCCAGCGCTAGCTATGCTGCTTGCGAGGCCGATGGCGGTCCGGGCGCTTCCGCTAGTCCGTACTTGGTCCCGGTATACCCCGGGCCCTGGCGCCATTCGTCACGCCTCCTCTGCCACCACTTTGCTCCTGAAGATCGAAAAGTCCGCCAACGCCAGTCCGGCTAATGCCGACATCCAGCGCTATTTCTACCAGCGTCTTATGGAAAACAACTATCCTCAGATTGTGGTCCAGAGATACGAAACCCAGGGCATCGGCTCGAACCCAGAATGCACTCAGCTATACATCCAGGCTCTTCAACAAATGGGCAACACTGCTAAAGCCGAACAGGTGGCTGCCCAGTTGGGCGCATCGCCTCAGCTGAACATGGGCTTTTCGCTGGGATTTGGTTCCCGCAACGAGCCAGTGCATGTGGTTGTGTCTGAATCCAACTTCACTATATTATCCAAATGGCTCAAATGGCTCATTCCCATTGCCTTGTTGACCTACGGCGCGTCCAACGCGTTCAACTTCTTGGTTGAAAACGGCACTATTTTCCGCTCCTCGGAGGTCTCCGACAAGTCTGTGGATGTGTCCCGGTCCAACGTGCGCTTCAAGGACGTCTGTGGTTGCGACGAGGCCCGTGCTGAGCTTGAGGAGATTGTGGAATTCTTAAAAGACCCTTCGAAATTTACTGCCTTGGGAGGAAAATTGCCCAAAGGTGTGCTTTTGACCGGTCCTCCCGGTACAGGTAAAACACTTCTTGCTCGTGCCACCGCTGGCGAGGCTGAAGTGCCTTTCTTCTTTATGTCCGGCTCGGAATTTGATGAGTTGTATGTGGGTGTGGGTGCCAAGCGTATCAGGGAATTGTTCAACCAGGCCAGAGAGAAGGCGCCAGCCATTGTGTTTATTGATGAGTTGGATGCCATTGGAGGTAAGCGTAATCCTAAGGACCAGGCCTACGCTAAGCAAACCTTGAACCAGCTTCTTGTGGAGTTGGACGGTTTCTCCCAGAGCGAGGGAATCATTATTATTGGTGCCACCAACTTCCCTCAGTCTTTGGACAAGGCCTTGACCAGACCGGGTCGTTTTGATAAGGAAGTCATTGTTGAGTTGCCTGATGTGCGTGGACGTGTTGATATCTTGAAGCACCACATGGAGAATGTCGAGACCGCTGATAACGTTGACCCCAGCATCATCGCAAGAGGTACCCCAGGGTTCTCTGGTGCTGAGTTGATGAATTTGGTTAATCAGGCTGCCGTTCATGCATCTCAGCTTTCTGCACTCGCCGTTGACATGAGCCACTTTGAGTGGGCGAAGGATAAGATCTTGATGGGTGCCGCCAAAAAGAAGATGGTGATCACAGAAGAGTCCAGAAGAAACACCGCCTACCACGAGGCTGGCCACGCTATCATGGCCATGTTCTCTCCCTCGGCTACGCCGTTGTACAAGGCCACGATATTGCCCAGAGGCAGAGCCCTTGGTGTTACGTTCCAGCTTCCGGAGATGGACAAAACGGACATGACCAAGAGAGAGTGTTTCTCAAGACTTGATGTTTGCATGGGTGGTAAGATTGCTGAGGAGATGATTCATGGCCCTGAAAATGTCACCAGTGGATGTTCTTCGGATTTGGCGAACGCCACTGGTATGGCCAGAGCAATGGTGACGTCTTACGGTATGAGTGACAAGATTGGCCCTGTGAGGTTAAGTGATGACTGGGACTCGTGGTCGCCTAAACTCAAGGAGATGGCCGACAACGAGGTCCGGACATTCCTTGTTGAATCAGAGGAGAGAACGCGTCAGATGTTGAAAGAAAAGAGAGTCGAGCTCCAGAGGCTTGCAGAGGGCTTGTTGGAATACGAAACGCTTACTAGAGACGAGATGGAGAAGGTTGTCAGAGGTGAGTCCATCAACAAACCCAAGACGATGAGCAATACTGTCGTCAAAACACCCGACGGCGGCAGAAAGGAGGTCATCAACGAACCTGCTCCTATTCCCGCTGAGGCATAATACCACACGATCAAAATGAAATTTGCATCAATGATGTTGTATAGGAAATGAAAATGTATATAAAACTAGAGACTATAATAACAAAAACTCTGCATCACCAATGTAAATACAAACTATACTTCAACCACAATAACAGAACTTACACGTGAAGGCGATGAATTTGAAGCTTTTAAAACGAGTTTTTTTTTTTTTTGCAGACTTACTATGTAAAAGAGTGAATTTTTCATGGGTTCGTTATTGCTGCTGGCCACCGTTCTGGAAGAAATTGGCGAGCTGAGCACCCAAATTTGGGTTTTGTTGGTTTCCATAATTTTGTGGAGGATATCCCTGGGGAGGCTGTTGTGGCATCTGCTGCATAGGCATCTGTCCAGGGTAGCCTTGTTGTGGGGGCAGGTTGGCAAACAAGCCCGACAATGGATTGGCGGCATTGTTGGCATAGCCGTTGAAATCAGGGCGGGCACCCATTCCAGTCTTGACATACTGGTCTTCGGATTCGCCAGGTCTGTTGGACTTGGGGCCATTTCTCGTGGAGTTGGTAGGCATCTTTTTGGACATGGCCTTGGAGGAAATACCAGTTCCAATCTCAATATCAGGCTCATCGATCACAATACCACTGACAAGAGGCTGGCCGCCGGTTCCACCCCATTCAGCATCAACAACCCACTGCTTATCGGCGTCGGTCAAACGAATAATAGGAATGATGGAGACACCATGTTGATAGTTGCAACAGTCTCTGGGACCAAAGCCGACACCCCAACGAGTTCTCAATGGCAAAGCGCCATCCTTGTTGAATGACTGGACAACAGCTTCGGCCTCCTTTCTGGAATAAACCTTGACGAAAGCATGTTTTCTCTCGCTATTAAGAATCACAGATTGGACCTCAGCATAAGGTCTCAAATGGCTTGCAAGTGATCTTTCGTCCATACCACGGGGAACACCACCAATGAACAAAGTTCTCGACATAACCTTGAATGAGCCCTGAGAAATGCTGTTGTCGAATCCCACGTTACGGGGACGGTAGTGAGGAGCACCAGGAACGTTACGTTCACCTTCGTAAGGAGAAAAGCCATGAGAAAGAGACTTATCCTGAGGACCGTTAGAGTTGAAATCATTACCGTGCCCCCTAGGTGGCGATCTAGATCTGTTTCTTCTCAGGTAACCACCCATGTCATCGCGACCTCTTCTCTCATACTGTTGTTGGGGGTAGCCACCACGGTCGTTGTAACCAAAGCCCTGAGGAGGCATCTGCTGTTGTTGATGCTGCTGGTGCATGCCTGGCACTGGAGGCAAGCCGTTCATGGGCATTGGAGGTTGGGAAGGTGGAGGTGACTGAGAAGCACCGGGGTTTTGCTGCATCTGCTGCAACATGTTGAAAATCTGCTGGTTCTGGCCCTGACCTTGTCCCTGATTAGGGATGTTAGGAAGATTGGGGAGGTTAGGAAGCAGAGCTGGTTGCTGCACTGGGTGAGCGTTTTGGTAGCCTGGGCTGCGGATGTTCTGCTGCTGTGGAGCTGGTGAATTGCTGTTGTTCTTGCTGCTTCCAGCAAGAGCAGACAACTGGGACAAGATGTTAGCAGCATTCTGGTTATTTGCGGGTGGAGCCTGCTGGGCACCAGGAGAAGCCGTAGCTGGAGGTGTAGGAGTCTCTGTCTTCTTAGCTAAAGACGCCAAAGCCAGCAAAATGCTTCCAGAGTCACCCTCCTTAGCAGGAGCAGCTGGTGCAGGCTGACCAGAAGATGGTGGAGCTGGGACAGAAGCGGGAGCAGCACTCTTGTTAGGAGGACTACCAGGAGGTGTGGTCGAACGGAAGTGCTTGTCTCTGATGGCCTTCAATGTGGCAGGAGAAAATGTCTGGGCACGTTCCCAAATGTCCACGAGTTTGGAAATCTTGAGAGAGGTGGCTGGGACAACCAGCAACAGCATAGCATCGTCCATGATGGACTCAATCAACTCGCTGATTTGGAACACACCTCCAGCAAACGTTCCTTCTGGCGCTGAAGAGTCCACATTTTCGCCCTTCTTTTTGGCCTCCTCCTTGTAGACTCTCACAACGGAGTCCACAACATACAAGGCACCCAATTTGTGGGAAGAAGGTGTAGCCTTGCAGCTGTTGTACAAGGCCTGGACAAGCTGGGACTCTTCGGCCACGTTTTTCACAGCAATGTCTGTGAGCTTTTTAATTCGGGACCCGGAAACACCAGGAGCCTTGATTGTTGGCAACTCTTGAAGAATGGATTCAAACTCCGAAACGGCAGACATTATTACAACTAAATAGATAAAGTTATGTCTTCTACTGAGCAAGTTTCTTGCTCGGGGAGGTCGTCCTTACGTTATTACTAGCAACCGAGGTTGGGGAATACTGTTACGACGTGGGGATCCACTTGGACGGACTGGGACGGACTGGAAAAGAAAGGTACTTTTAGGAGGCGAAAAACGGGCGATCCATGAGCATATATATAAACGAGCGGTAAGCACACGACCGTCTATATACAGGATATCAATAAACCCCGTCATCAGACGCTTTTAGTCTCCTGTGTCCATGGAGTCGAGTAGTCCCTGAAAATATGAGCTTCTCAGACTGTAGTCTAAGGCTTACTAGTGGCTCTTGTGCCACCAATTTGGTTATTTGTTTCAGGAGGTACATCTCTATGCAGTACTGTTGCATGGCCATATCGACGACGTTCACCCCCGTCGAAGACTCATTATTAATTCTAAATAGCTCATGGTTCAATGAAGGTCGCCCCGTATCAACACCCCACCGCTTCCAAATCATCGTGCGCAGATGTACGCGTGGCGGACCCAGATTTACCCCGCGGTTGAAAATTTCTAGACATCTTCAAGTAAATCACACTCTCTGACAACCATGCCAAACGCCCCAGCCAGAAGCATTCTTCGGTGCTACTCTACTGGAGCCACTCCGGCTATCCGGCTGACGCTCCTTTTGCTGAGAAACCCAATTATTACAGCAGACCAGCCTGCGTTCCAGAAACAGTACCACAGATACCTGAAGGAATTGTGGAAACGTTTAATGTGGACGTTTCCCAAGTGGTTCTGGTTCCGTCCCGGCACTGTGGCAGAGCTCAAGTTCCGTGAGCTCAACAAAAGGCCATTTTACAACAATCCCAAGGTGGACTTCGTGGGTGGAAGACCAGATGTTCAGCATAATAGAGACAGAAGATTCAAGCAGGAGGTGAAGTTACCACAGACTTACGATGACAAGCTGAAGGAGGTGGACCCCCTTTCTAGAAAAATTGTGCCTAACTCGAGAATCACCCAGGCAGACAAAGCCGACGATTTGGTTTCTTTGGAGAGAAAGCTCGCCAGAACGCTATACCTTTTGGTGAGTGAGGATGGTAAAAAATGGAACTTCCCCAATTTTGCCGTCACCGAATCGCCTCTACATAAATCAGCCGAAGAAGGGCTCTACAAAATCGCCGGCAAGCTGTTGAATTACTTTAATGTTTCAAAGAAACCATGCCATGTTCATAATGCGCCAGGCGAGAAGCTGTTCTTCATCAAGCTGCACCTTCTCCTGGGTGCCTTCGACGTGCAAAAGCCGCTTCAGCATTTGTGGTTGACCAAGGAGGAAGTGGGTCAGCGCTTGGAGAAGGAGTACTTCAACGAGGTGGAACACTTGTTGAGTGACATATAAGCATATTCGTGTAAATAGACAACCAATGGAGGAACGAAGCGAGGGAAGTGTAGACTAATTGGATTCTTTGGTGCTCTGACTCGATATGAGTTCGATGGCCATAAATAAGGACTGGTTTCCTGGGCCGGTTAAGAAGATTCAATGCTGGTACAACGGACCGTGAGCATGAGGAATTTTGGCATAGACTGGTTATTTTTTAGATTTCTCTTACGTTTAAGTTAGAAGGAGGGGTTGGATAGCTTTGTTCAGCATTCATGCTACCAGAGAAAAAATGAAAAAGGATCAGTTCTCGAACGTGGTAAAGTGGTAGTCAACAGGGGCTAGGAAGTCAGTTAAATGGTTCTCTTCGGTTGCAACAAGTTTTTGCAATTTATGGATTAATCGATCGCAGCATTGATTGACATGCTGAAATAACACACGTTAGCTCCTTTTATCACCACTTTATCTTCGAAAATTAATTCAATACCTTACTTTCTCATCTGATGAACAAGTTTGTCGAGATTCACCAACATACCCAATGGTACATATCCATGTATACATATCCACTCGATCCATTGCAGCACTTTTCATCTCTTCCTTGAGAGCCGCTCTATCTGCTCTCTGGACAAGCTCTTCGACTAGTTTCCTAACCACCAGTTATCCAACCTCTTCACGCCTACATAATGAAATTGCCGAATCAATCCAACGACCTATTATCACCTACTCCAGCGAAAACAAACACCTCTCCACCACTTCATGAATCCACAACTCCCTTCTCCCTTCAATACAAAACTTTTGTTGTCTATGTACCCCTACGTATCCTTCTTCCCCTTAAGCACCTGTTCTGCAGCCCACACAGACCGGTCAAGCACAGCACCCACAGTCAACACGCCGGCTATGGAGCTGATCACGCCCAACACGAAACCAGACCACGTTTTGGCGAACTCCTGGCGGTTGATGATTTTCATGGGTGAGATCTCAAAATGGAAAAAAACACCAGGAACACCACCACGGGCATGCATGGTGTTCTGGTGGTCCTCGTCTCTGCCGCCGATGACTGGACGGTCGTGGGTGATGACCGAAACCTGGTTTGTCTCCTCGGGAGCGTGTTTGTTCTCGAGGTATTCAAAGCGAGTGGAAACCACCGAGAGGTAGTACAGCGCCACATGCTCCTTTTTACCCTGGCTGAAGACATGGCCATTTAATGGCGCAATCGAGGGGGCCTGGTTGTCATCGGAGGGGTGTGCAAGCCTGAGGGAAGCCGAGGGGTCCTTTCCAAATGAGAAATGGTTGATTTTATGGTCGATGTTAAATTTCTCATACTTGCGCCACAACGACATATCGTGGGAATGGCGGCCGTTACGGGAGATCTGGATGCCAGGTGCAAAGTGGAGGTTTCCCGAGATTCTGTTAATCTTAGCCAGGCCCTTCACTCGGCAACCCTCGTTGTCTGCAATTCTCTGTTTGATGTCACGAACGTAGCCCTCCTTCTCACATTGTTCGATGTTTTCGCCATCGTAGAAAGCCCACTCCTTGACGGCGTACGCAAGACGAACCGCCTTGCACGAGTTGCAGCAGTACTTATTGTCTTGCTGGTCTATAGCACCATAACAGGAACCACAGGCCTGGCCCGGCTGGCCCTGCAAAGTCTCCTCCCACTTTTCCACGCCCGACATGATGGGCAAGTCGTCCTTGAGTTCCTGGCCCAGCGGAAGCACTCTGAAGATGTCGAATCCCGATTGAAGAACATCCAAGTGGAGATCTCCCAGGTTGTCCAAAATGTCCAACGTCAACACGCCGCATGGAACATTTGGAAACGTGATGTCCAAGCTGATGTCTAGTTGTTTGTTCACGTCTCTGTCCACAACAAGCTCTGGACGAACCACCATGGAGGTGTATTCTGAGTACTCGTTTCTGATGAGAAGAAGCACAATGAAAACGCACACTAGCGTGATCATGCCGCCCAGAGCGGTTTTGACTCGGGCGTCCTCGACGGTTTTGGCAAACGCATCAAGCGAAATGAGCTTGGGGCGTGACATGAAGGAGTGTTGTGGAGTAGTTGGAGGTTGAGAGATCGAGGTGTTATCAGCAGGTTGAAAATTGGCGAGCACTGAGGAAAGCGGAAGAATAGAGGGCGGGGCGAGTTGTTTTCCCAGTGAATTTTGAAGAAGGAAGACAAAGTTTTGAGATTTGATGGTTTTAAATGAGCTTTTTTTCAGGGGTTTGGTGGATTGGAGCTTTTCACTACTTGTGAGTGTGCTACTGAGTCCAATAGGTAGTGACGCATGGGTAAGTTGAGACGGGAATGCAGAGGGGCACGAGCATTTGGATGATGTATGTTTTTTGGCGGTCATGACTAACTGTATCATTGGCTTTATAAGCGGGCACATAGTTAAAAGGCCCTTTTGTAGGGGTTGTGTTTAAGGTCCAAGCCTGGATTGAACAGTCGAGCGTGGAAAGCCATTATGTGGACCATCGAGTTGGGACGACATTTTTCGACCTCATTTCCCTCTTTGATTCAAAGTTTGGGAGAGTTTGAGGCATGTTTCGTTTCGAAGTATGTGTTAGAGTCGGCAGTGCATCAGTGGTGCTTCTATTATCCGTGCCTTTGCTGGCGGGCTTCTTTTTTTTTTTTTGGAATTCTGTAATAGGCTAGTCCCCCTAAGGCTCCGACTGACTTTGAATTGTGGAGAAGGCATGGCGATTGCTTGCGTCAAGTGGTCGTTTTTGAGCATTACTATATGCATTGGACTCTTCTCATAGGACTTGGTCTCGGCAAATAACCCAATGTGTTGGCATATGGCTTTGTACCTTTCCACCCTATTAAGCGAGATCACCCCTTCAAAAACAAATTACCAGCCCCTTATTTGGCATTGGTGAGTGATGACTTGGTGAAAAATCAACAGAATTTGATCTGTTAGAAAAGACAGGAGTTTATTCGTTTAATTGCCGTAGTGAAACCGCACTGGTACCCACAGAATTAATAAAAACTTATGAGGAATACACTCTCTGACTCCTTCCCGAGGAGCCTCACCTGTAAAACGCTTTATGAACTCTGTCAGAATCCCAACAAGTCGAAGTCTTGCCCGATGCGTTCCATTTGTTGCTCTAGCGACTCTCAATTTATCATACAAGGTACTACTAATGAAATTTCTGGCTGCCATCCTCACTTAGCAGGACAATAATGCGTGCCACAGTCCATTCCTTTAGTGAAGTCTGCCGCTGCATTCTTCCCATAAAACCATTGAATGCGTCCTTCCCAACTACCAATGATTGCGTCTTTGAGTGAGCCTTTTAATCTTTGAATCTCCTTTACCCCCCTCTTGAGCCTCTGTTAGCATCTTTGCAATAGCTCCATCAGAAATGGCTGCGAAAAGCACCAACTCCAGCAAATCACCACACAAAAACACAACGTCCACGCCGAAACCAAACGGAAACAAAACCCAAATCAAAACTCACTTTCGCCTCTCAATATAATTAAATCAATACCCACCTTCCGATTCCCAAACACACCTGCACCCTGTGCACACTGGCATCAACACTTCTACATCCTCGTACTACTTCCAGAAACCACCCACAATGTCCCTGTACTTGGCCAACTTCACGTCCCTAAATGCACATGACAACGGTAAGTCTGGCAGGCCATCCTCCGAGAAAATTCTCCACATTTCCATGAACCCAGTGGCCCTGAGAATCGCCAACACAAGAGCCGATGGAACTATCCGCGTTTGGAAGAGCTCCCTGACGCTCTCGGGCAACGTCACAATAAACAGCGGTCATGCTGAGCCCGTGCAGAGGATTGCATGGGTGCCTACTGTGGACAATCGCTTAGTGAGTGTTGGAGGAGACGGCTTCTTGAAGCTCTGGACAGCGGAGGGGGCCTTAGAACGAGAAATCCAGGTCGAGAAGGGAGATGAAAAATACCATTTGGTGGACTTTTCTGTGGACGGGCTGTTTTTGTCGCTAACTGACGGCTCCCGCTTGATTGTATTGGATGCAGCCGAGTACAAGAAGATCCACGAGATAGAGCTAGACAGTCGGATCTCCGAGGTGCGGTGGCTGTATGACCCCAAAACGCTTCTTGTTGGTTTGCAGAATGGTCATGTTGTGGTTCTACAGGTCAATGAGTCGCTAGAAGTGGTAAGCACTCTTACTGGGCCCAGGCTGATTGTGAAGTCCATTGCCGTAGATCCTACAGGCAAAATTTTCTGTGCTGGGTGTGAAGACGGCATTGTTTATTTCTGGAGATCCCTCGACTTGCAGAATCTCGGTGCTCTCACCAAAATCGATGAGGGTATCAGTTGTGTGGATATCAACCCGGACGGCAGCTTTGTAGCTGTGAGTTACGTGAAGGACAGCAATATCCGTATTTTCGACAGCAAAACGTTACAGCAAGTTCATGAGATCGAGAACAGTGCTCTTAAGATCGTGGGCAATTCACAGCTCCGGTGGTTGCCTATTCAAGGGTACATTCATACGAGCAACCAGACTCTCGTGATGACGTATGCTAAAAAGGGCTTAATTGTAGCAGACGCCCCGCAGAAGCACATCCCACGAAAAAAGCCCAATACGCTTAAGGCCCAGGGATAATTTTATGGAGTCTCAGAGGGATTGTTTAAAGTCGGTGATTGAAGATGCTGTGATTGAAAGTCGATGTTGGCTGGTTTAGAGCTATCTCTGGAGGGAGCAGCCATTGCTTGATTGACCTATTAGTGGAAGGCGAAATTGGCTGTGAATTGCACCGATGTCACAGAAGTGGCTCAACAGTTGACAGCTATTCAAGGGTGTCTCCAGATCAGGATGGACGAATCTGATAAATTCTGTATGGCAACCAAAAGCCCGTGGTCTTCAATCCCTACTAATCAATCAAAGCTTTCCCATGAGGATTACTTGACTGAGATAACTACGAGACACCTTTGATTCACATATTTTTGAGTAGCTTGAACACCGTTCTATTCAGACATCACAAACAAAGCCAACAAGATTTAGAGCCTGAGCTTCTATCAATTCATCGAGGAAGCACTCGAAAAATGAGTTTATCAAAAGCATGTTTCAATTGCGAATGTACTGGAGACCGTACACTGGTGATGCTAGATCCACATGCCACGCCGCGGTTTGGTCGATCCCAATTTGATCCCTTTTTGATCCCTTTTTGATCCCTTTTTTGTGCTATTGTTTTGGACAAAGGCTTATTCTTGAAAAAAGCCTGCAAACCATTTTTACCCCACGCTTTTGGACTAAATCAAAAGCTAGGAGTGGGTCTACGGTATACTGATTCTTCTCTGCACCATGCGCATTTGCAACCATCGCGTCTCTTCACCCTGAGAAAAAGAAACCATGGACGGAGCTAATAAAATACACAGGGCGAGACAAAAAATCCGCCAAACAGAAAATCCAGAAGAAAATGGAAAAAAGCCATTCCACATAACCAATCTACCTGTTCATCTCCATACTACTTCTGGCAACTGGACTCGCACCTGGGCCGCACACGACCCGCACATCAATACCGTAACAACTACACCTCCTACACTATTCGAGCTTTTTACCCTTGACCCCTTCTTCCCCGTCAAATTCACAAAATAGCCTACCAGATCGCCGCCTCATGGATAATAAACCACACCCGCCGTTCAGGTCGTTCTCCCTGGCCTCCCTGGTCTCACTTAGTCTGAGTTCCACCAACATAACTAGGGTCCCATCAGGCCCGCTTCTAACGGTCAATCTGGCCCTCAATCGCACAACCTCGGCCCAGGATCACATGTACCATAAAGCGAGGGTGATGCTTCGGGCATTGGGCCAGATCGACGGAATGAAACCGTATTTAAATGCTGCTCATAGTGCTGCCGAAAGGTGTGCCGAACAGCAAGCTCTAGCTTTGCCCCAGCAGCTCCAATCAGATGGCCTGTCTTCCAACGCGTTTCGGGCCTCCGTAGGCTCGAGTGGCTTCTCTATCCACCTGGGCCAGTCGCTGTCGTCGCAGAATGTCAAGAACATTGAAAAGAACTGTATTTTCACCTTTACTGCTGGTATTCTTCCGGCCAGCTTGAGCACAGATCCAATTACAGAATTATGGAAGCTATTGCAGCAGGGCGTGCCTTTATGTTTGCTTTTCAACGCTGCGTGCCCAGATTCCCAAAAAATCGAGTACGACTCCTCCGACGACCTCAACTCCTCCAAGAAGAACGTCTACCTTTTCCTCTGCGAGTACCAAAAACATCCCAGCTTCAGCGGCAGCGACATGTTCACCATATCGGACGTTTACCTGGACAGCTCACATGACCTCCTCAAGGTGATGAAAGTGGTAAGTGCCGTTTTGGACAAACTTGGCCCGCAACTGGATCCAGAAAACAGCATCCCTGATATCGGCGAGTTGAAGCTCACTGACGACAAATCCAAGGTCCTCCGCGAGTTGATCCAGACAGAGAGGAAGTACATTTCGGATCTCGAGCTTCTTCTAGCCTACAAAGAAGAGCTCAGCAACGCAGAAGCCATCTCTAGTGAACAGCTACATTTGCTTCTCCCAAATTTGAACGAGGTTTTGGATTTTCACAGAAGACTCCTCAATGGCTTCGAGTGTAACATCAATGTGCCTACCAAATACCAGCGTATCGGTCTGGTCTTTTTGCATGCATCCAATGGTCCTTTCAAGGCTTACGAGCCATGGACAATTGGCCAAATTCTGGCAATTGAACTCATAAACCGCGAGGCCCCCAACCTTCGCAAAGCTTCAACTTTGCTCGATCCAGGGTTCGAATTGCAATCCTATATCATCAAGCCAATCCAGCGTCTTTGCAAGTACCCGCTCTTGATCAAGGAGCTCATCAAAGCATACAGCGACTGCGCCGACACAGAGTGTTATTACGAGTTACAAAGGGCTAGTGTGGCTATGAAGGACGTTGCCAATCAGGTCAACGAGGCGCAGAGACGTGCTGAAAATGTGGGTTTCTGCCAAAGCCTCATGGAGCGTGTGAACAACTGGCGAGGGTTCTCTATCAAGGATCAAGGCGAGCTTCTATACCATGCACCTGTCGCTGTCAAGGATGGCGACAACGAAAAAGAATATGTTGCGTGCTTGTTCGAGCAAATTCTATTCTTTTTTAGCGAAGTGCCCTCGCATGAATCCAAACACAAAGAGAAGAAGATGAGGGAGTTCCTCACGCTGCGGAAGAAGAGCACCAGCGGGATGTCGAGCTCCACGGCAAACCTTTTGGAGAACCTCAACAGTGTCAAGGACAAGACCTCTCTAGAGTTGAAGGGCCGCGTCTACGTTTCAGAGATCTACATCATCAACTCGCTCAACATAACAGGTTACTGGCTTCTGATCTCCTGGACAGGCAAGAAAGGAAGCGGTGTGTTCAAATTACGCTACAAGACCGAGGAGGTGCGATCACAATGGGAGACGTGCTTGAGACAACTCAAGCAGAATGAGATAGATGCCCGTCATAGGCGCAGTCGTGATTCCAGGGGATCTTTGACGGCTTATGAGGTTCCAGACTCGGGCAGTGATTCACCAGTAGCGTACACGGGACGCAATGACGGCACCCCCTCGACACAGAGGCACCACTCCTCTTCGTCAACGATGAGTATGATGAAACTGAGCAGAAATCAGCCTGGGTCGTCACGGGTGTCTAGTGGCTCTACCAACGGCCACCACGGCTCCCAGGAACCAGTGCTGCCGGGATCGATTGTTGCGATAAATTTGATATACAAGAAGGCAAGGATAGATGCCCCGCTCTTGATTTCCAGCGGGGCGCTGTTCTTTGAACTCCACCTGCGGATTTCTGCGCACACAGCGCTGAGCTCGAATGTGGACGAGGATGTTGTGATAAGCAAGCTCAAGTACAAGGACGAGGACGGTGACTACGTTGTTATGGACTCCAACGACGACTGGTCCTTGGCGGTGGACATGCTAGAAGAGCTTCTCGAGGCGGACGAGTCTGCCGAGAAGGCATTAACTATTTGGGTGTCGTAGGGACACATAAATAACACGATATGGCGGGATAGGTGTAGATATCAGAAGAAAAGCGGAATGGATACACGTGCATATCCGGAAACGATCCGAAAAGAGATGCGGCGGCAGCGAATTAGATGGGAGAGAAAGTTTCAGGACTAATTGGGTTGCATTGCAGCGATTGGTTACAGTTTAAGGGGGAAATAAATGTGCTCATGAATCGGCGTGCATCAAAACAAAGTACACCAGAAAAAAACCGTTAGCTCCCCCGCTCGACTTGACAGGTTTGTGCGTCTGGTGACAGGGTTGACAGCGTTTTGACGTATATACTCCCCTTTGTGAGGGCCCCAATTGTTGGCTCCCATCGTAAAGATGCGTCACTGATAAGCGAGATAACGCTGTCCTTGATTGCACTTGCATCCCCCCTTCGGCTGGATGCATCGAAATTGCGCCTCCGCTTCCGAGCTTAGTGAATTCGGCAGATTTGTCGACTTATAAATCCCTGGCTCCAGCTGCTCTGGAGGCATGCTTGCCTTTCTCTTTTTTGCAGCCATGGTAGCTGCGTCCAACTACGACACGGCGCTCGGTTCGACGGTTTTTTACGAGTGCACCTCCCTCATTCCGCTGATAGCTACCTTCTCTGAGTCGCCTTATGACTACACCTGCTATTGTAGGAATCCGGATGCCTTGGCCACGCTCACGGGCTGTTTTCAAGCTGTTGCTGGAACACGGAAATACGGCAATTCCTACGTTATGACTTTTTGTGGAGAGGTCCAGATGCCTGTGACGCCAGAGCAGCTCAGTGGGGCATACCTCAACTATACCAGGAACGGGCTCGATATCACCAAGGTGCAAAACTACAACCAGAGCGCCATGGCCACCACGCCGGTGCAGATTCCCGAGACCTATGCACGGCTGTACCGGGCGCTGTACCGGCAGATCAAAAACTCTGTTTTTTTTGGTGCTGGAGCTTTGGCATACTGGGGTGTGGTTGTGGTGATGTCTGCGCTTTTCAACTGGACCACAGTGTACGCTCCACAAGCTCGGAAAGCCTTCAATGGGCGTCTTTTTAAGTGTCTTCGTGTCCACCTCACCATGCCAGCATTGGCGGGAAAACGCCGTGCCGAGAGCTTCCATGCTCTTCCTTTGGTGGAGTGGCTTCTTCCCACCCGGCTCGAAACGCTCACTGTCGGCGGGTTCTTTGCCCTTCTTGTCGTTCTCTGCGCCGTCGACGAACACTATATTCCCGCTCCCTGGCGCTCAGCCAAGGAAACAGTGGGTACACTGGTGGCAGACCGCACAGGCATTATAGCCACCATGCTAACTCCGCTCATGGTGCTTTTTGCGGGCCGAAACAGCGTTCTCCAGCTTGTCACCCGCTGGAAATCCACCACGATGATGGTTTTTCACCGCTGGATCGCCCGAATGGTCGTTTTGCTTGCCCTAGTTCACGCATCTTGTTACACCAAGGTGCTTAAGTTGGAGATGCGGTATCCCTCTGAATTTGCCGAGGACTACCTCCGCTATGGCGTGGTGGCCCTTGTCTGTGGCGGCGTTATCTGCGTCCAGGCGCTTTTGTACTTCCGGAGACGCTGGTACGATATCTTCCTAGCAGTGCACATTGTACTAGCTATTTTCTGGGTCGTCGGCACCTGGTTCCATCTTTCGTACATGGGCTACTCTCAAATGATGTATGCTGTTTTTGCCGTCTGGGCGTTTGACCGGGCGGTGAGGCTTGGTCGTCTCTGCTTCTTTGGGTTCCCTACTGCGAGAGTGACTCTAGTGGAGGATACACTCAGGGTGGAGATTCCCCGGCCAGGGCATTGGAAGGGAATCGCTGGCGGCCACGTCTGGGTCCATTTTGGCTTGGGGTTTCATTTCTGGCAGTGCCATCCGTTCACGTTTTTTGAAAGCGTCAATGAGAAGTCCACCATAGTGTGCTGCTGCAAAGTCAAAGGCGGAGTTACTGGGGCGCTAGCAAAGAAACTTAGCGCCGCTCCTGGAAAATCGCTTTCTCTTCGAGTTGCCGTGGAAGGGCCTTACGGAGAACCCAGCCCTGTGGCTCGTCACTCGAATGTGCTTTTTGTTGCAGGCGGGTCCGGGATTCCTGGCATTTTCTCCGAGGCCAGTGCCCTTTACCAGAAGAATAAGCAATTGATCCAGGACGGAAAGCAGAAGGTGAAGCTTATCTGGATTGTGAGAGAACTGCGGTCGTTGGCGATGTTCGTTAGCGAAATGAGGGCGCTCGTGAACCACGGAATCGAAACCACGGTTTTCGTGACACGGCCCGAAATACACCATGGCGAAGAACTCGAGCGGCTTTTCTTCACAGACAGCTCCCTGGAGAAGGAGAAGGCTAAGGAAACCGTCGAGGTAGTCCATGTGGTGGAGAAGTTACAGGACGAGCTTCCTCATGTGGAGTTCGTTTGCGGACGGCCCAACATGCGGGATATCGTGAATCGGGAGGTGGAGGAGGCTGTTGAAAGTATGGCTGTGGTGACGTGTGGACATCCGTTGTTGGTGGACGATTTGCGGGCTATCGTGATAGACCAAGTGAAGAAGGAGACGAAGAGGGTGGACTTCTACGAGCAGTTGCAGGTGTGGGCTTGATTGGGCTTGGAGCTTGAGGCTATGAGGAGTTCGTTCCTGAAGATGTGAAGGTGGGAGTGGCTTGGAGCGATGAAGGGAAATTTCTTAGTCTGAAATTGCCAGCTCTGGACAACATCTGCTGACTTGAAAGCCAGGCTTCCGGAATGGCTGCTTTATTTTCAGAAGTCAGCCCTATCTACCTAGAATAATACAATGTAGCGTTGGCTGTGACGGTTGAATGGGATGCTTAGTAGGTGAGATGCTTAGTAGGTGAGATGCTTAGTAGTATACATTGTCTGGGCTGAGAGCCCGGCAGAATCTTTGAAGAAGATATTAGATAGTATTCGTGATCGGCTTTTCAAGGTGAGCTTCTTTTAGTGAAAGGAATTGTCAAGTGTAGGCTTGATGAATGATACCGAAGTAGTTTACCCATTTACTTATCCCCTCTTCTCTGAATCAATGTAATCTTTCTTTAAATCCAAAGATGATCCTTGGATTACTGTCTTTGGGGGTACCAAGGATATAAGAATCACCGTTGCTCAGGGTTTTGCAAATCTCTATTACTTCCCCATTAGCATCCGCAAGATCCACAAAAACATTTTATGAAAGCTGACCACTTCACCGACGGCTAAACTTCCTTTTGCCTTTTCTGATTGATCCGCTATTTCAAAAAGCTTTAGGGAAGTAGTATCAACAGTTTCCAGGGCAATACCATGTGACTTAGCCTGTGAAGTTAGTCTCCTTTAGTCAAGCCTAGGAACAGGCCATTTTTTAGGCCAGGTTCAATCTGCCGACAGCTTCAAAGTCAGCACCGGGCATAAGCCGTCAACTAATTGGGATATTTGGAGGCACTGATATTCAGATTGATTTCGAATTCTGCTAGACCAGTACAAATTGCGTATTTCGCAGCCATTTCTGTATCACAATGGGAAATTATGGAGTTTCGTTCTTTCATGGGTGAAAAAGATTTCAAGGCTTCCGTTTAGCGCAAGCTTCGGACATATTTCAAGTTTGCAATTAGAAACAGATATATCATCAACTTCTAATTGGGAATTCTCTTGCTTAATCACAGATGGACAATCACGGCTGCGACTGGACCTCTTTGAATAGCCTCTTCAAATCTATTGTCGAAACGAAACCTGAAGCATATCCGAAGTGGAAATTACCCAATCTTGAAGACTGTGAGTTCTTGAGAAAGACAGAGAAGAAGAATACAGTAGAGGGCGGCTCACATCGATCTCTAAAAGGAGAGTTGACTCTAAACTCGGTATATCTCCAGAAATCAAAAGCGAATTTTTTTCGTGCTGACGACTAAAAAGTTCAAGAAGCCGGCGTTAAACAGCACACTTACCCAAACAAGAAAAGTTCCTAAAGAAGAAGCGTGAACCAAACCTTATCTCATCGAAGCACTAACTCCACGACGATAAGAATGCAAATTTCACGAGTCTAAAACTTAAACCATTTTATCCGATCCACTGGTCTTTGATCAGAAAAAGTTCTTCTTCAAATTCCACACTTCCTTTTTTCAAAATTCCGTTCCTGATACCAACACCGGTTTCCTGCAATCACAAAAGCTCAACACCCTGTATATAACACGGCTTATCTACTGCGCGATGCTTATTGGTGGTCAATTTTTCATCTGACTCACTTAGGCGCAAGTTTGCAGCAGAATTCCGCCACGAAATCCCACTCCTTTGCTTTTTTATTTATTGGGTGTAACCAAAGCACCTAAATTAGCATACCTTCCCTTTTTGACCTAAAAATTAGCATGCTCACACGCTCCAGAGGTCTTCTACTGAAGGCATCAAAATCCATAACACAGAGCCAAATTAAGCTCCCCAGAACCCTTGCAAGCATAAAAGCGACCAGAGCGCTGCCTCAGTGCCGCCAATTTCACACAACCCGACTTTCTCGCTTTCAAGCGGCGCTTCCAAGCTCAAAAGAGATACCGTTTGAAAAACTCTCCGATGAAGACAAAGCAACACTCACAGAAGAACGTGCTGCCGACAGCGTGGACGTGTGTATAGTGGGAGCCGGGCCAGCGGGCCTTGCTACGGCGATCAAGCTCAAACAGCTCGACAACGAAGAAGGCTCGGGCGAAATGAGAATCGTGGTGCTCGAAAAAGCACCCGACTTTGGGTCCCACATTGTGTCTGGCGCTGTGCTAGAGCCTCGGGCGCTTAAAGAGCTTTTCCCAGATAGCGAGTATCTCGAAGATTCGGGCATCCCCTTGCCGCCAGACCTTGTCACCAAAGTGCAACACGACGATATGCGCTTTCTCACAGAGCAATACGCTTATCCTTTACCAGAGCCACCGCAGATGAGAAACCACGGGAAAAACTACATTGTGCTGTTAAGCCAGGTCGTGCAGCATCTCGCTGAACAGGCGGAAGAGCTTGGTGTGGAGCTTTTTCCCGGCATTTCTGTGTCTGAGCTTGTATATACTGAAAGTGGAGCAGTCAAGGGAGTGGCCACCAAAGACGTGGGAATCGGCAAGGACGGAGCCCCGCTTGGGCTGTTTGAAAGAGGCATGGAGTTTCACGCCCGGCAGACCGTTTTAGCTGAAGGGTGCCATGGATCGCTTACCAAGAAAGCAGTGAAAAAGTTCAATCTTAGGAAAGACAGCGATCCGCAGACATACGGCATTGGAATCAAGGAGGTGTGGCGAGTGAGCGACGATAAGTTTGAGGAGGGTTTTGTGGGCCATTCTATGGGTTTTCCGCTTCCGCTGGATGTGTATGGTGGAGGGTTCCAGTACCACTTTGGCGATGGGCTTGTGGCTGTGGGACTTGTGGTCGGCTTGGATTACGCCAATCCCTACATTTCGCCGTACCAGGAATTCCAGAAAATGAAAACACACCCTTACTACGCCGACGTGCTTGAAGGAGGGGAGTGTGTTTCTTATGGAGCTCGTGCACTCAACGAAGGAGGACTCCAGTCGATTCCCAAACTCCACTTTCCTGGCGGTGTTTTGGTTGGCTGCTCCGCCGGATTCATGAATGTGCCGAAAATCAAAGGCACTCACACAGCCATGAAACTGGGTCTTGTGGCTGCAGAGACTATCTTCGAGGCAATCAAGGAATTGGACCCTGTGGACGAAGAAACGGACTTTGAGGAAGCCCTCGATTTGGCCCAGTACGAGGAATCCTTGAAGCTGTCGTGGGTTTACGAGGAGCTTCACGAAATCAGAAACGTTCGTCCTTCGTTCAACGGACCCTTGGGCTTTTTGGGTGGACTCGCCCATTCCGGGTTTTCTACGATGGTTTCTGGTGGTAAAGAGCCTTGGACGCTATCACACAAGCATACAGACGCCGAGGCCACACAGTCAGCGTCCAACTTCACCCCAATAGAGTATCCGAAGCCGGACGGAAAACTCACCTTTGACATTTTGACCTCGGTCTCCAGAACAGGTACCTACCACCAGGAAGACGAACCGTGCCACTTGCGTATTCCACAGCAAAACCACAGAAAACACGCTGAGATTTCGTGGCCGAAGTTCAAAGGCGTGGAACAGCGTTTCTGTCCCGCTGGAGTGTACGAGTACATTGAAGACGAGGAGGAGCCGCTTGGAGTCAAGTTTAATATAAACTCGCAGAATTGCATCCACTGCAAGACTTGCGATATCAAGGTGCCTGCTCAGGATATTGACTGGGAAGTTCCCGAAGGCGGCGATGGGCCGAAGTATTACATGACGTGAGGTTGTTGCATTTATAGCATGGGTGGTATTTAATACATATGCATTGTGGGAGAGGCGGCAAAGTTTGATTGAACTTAGTAGTAGAGGGATTCAGTGATAAAGCAGTAA